>JAKCPI010016390.1:0-216110 GCA_023213315.1 Euborellia annulipes | reverse complement strand
CAAACACTCAAATTCAAAACTTAAATTATCAATTGGAATTTTCGTTCTTCGTGCAAAATTTTGCAAAACTCCAGTAAGAAATGATTGAGTGAAATAAAATCCACTTAACCAGAAGACAAGGGGCGCGCCGTTTTCAATCCAGTCTTGGAAAAACTGCAAACTAGAATTAGAAAAATAGATTAGATTAGACTTTAATATGGATCAGATGTTTCTTAGGTTTCATTTAATATTCCTTTATTTGGTAAATATTTCCTCAGTCGTACAGTGAGAGTCAATATTAAGTCCCACCCATGCGTTTTCCACTTGTGATTATTTCATTGTTTTAAAAAAAATGTTATATATTTTTTAATGGAAACTTTCATGGTTCAAAGCTAGAAAATTTTAAATTAAGATTTTCATTTTATTTTATTAAGAAACTGAAATAATCACAAGTAGAAAAAGCATGGGCAGGACTTAATATTGTCCTTCACTGTACATTTTAGACATGGGCGTAACTAGAGAATTTGGCTGGGGGAGGGGGCAGGCCCCCGGCACCCCTAGTTACGCCCATGATCTTAGAGTGCCTTGTATACCAAGGGTCGCGGGTTCGGGTCCTAGGCAGTACGATGATTTTATTTAAATGGTATCCAAATGGCTTAAATAAGAATGCTTAATGTTGAATAAATATTTAATAAAATATATATTTTTTTTGGTAGGAGAAGGGGCGAAAATTATAATTTTGGCCCCGGGCGCAAATTTTCTTTGGTGCGGTCCTGCCTGAGTTGCCGAAAAGAGTGTGAATGGGGGGGGAAAAAAAAAATCCGGGCTCTAATTATTTTATTTATATCATTTAGTATCTAATTTATTTAAATAAATATTCATAGTATAGCCTGGAATTCGAACTTTCATCCATCGAATTAAGCCGGTAGCTTAAGTCATTAAGAGATGAACTAAATAAACATTACCGTTGTAGTAAATCAGTTATGTAACTGCCAAGGGGCTTAAGTGAGGGATACGATTTGGCTGCCCAGACGGCGGGCAATTTCCCTGTGAGCATGCTGTTATGGACCTCTTCAAGTTCAGTAGACATAATCACAAGACCTTTGACTGCTTTCTTAACATCTTCCAAAGTTTCCCGAACGACTTCGATCAAACGGTTAAATCGAATCAATTCCTAAAAAAAGAGTAACTTCACTGTGATAGGCTGAGACGAGCTTCTCTGAGGAGACAATGGGGTATGAAAATCTCTCCGGATGAGGGGGATTTTGGCTTAAAGTCGGATTCCGAGAATCGCACCTGTTTGAGGACAGTGTTCATGCTATTCTCATAGAGGATTGGATGCTTAATTAAAACTTCTTCCATATTATATGAATAAGGCAATTTTGCCAAGACATCGTCGGCTAAT
Source organism: Euborellia annulipes (assembly GCA_023213315.1). Classification (NCBI taxonomy): domain Eukaryota; kingdom Metazoa; phylum Arthropoda; class Insecta; order Dermaptera; family Anisolabididae; genus Euborellia; species Euborellia annulipes. The sequence goes on along the minus strand of JAKCPI010016390.1, from coordinate 214,726 downwards.
TCGATGATCACTTTTTGGGTGTCTCCTGTGGATGATCCCTGAGTAATTTGTGTTTGAGTCAACAAGACGCCATTTAAAAGCTACAATATATTTTTTCGTTAATGACAATTTCTTTTCTTTTGATTATATTAAAATATTACCATTTGAGTTTCTTGATTATCTTTTGTTATATCGGCATTTTCATGCAATCCAAACACCTCAGGTTTTGGATAGAGAGGCAAAGTTCTTATATAAGTAATACATTCATCATACCCAGCAGAAAGGGGCACGTAATAAATTCCGCTTGGTGAAAATTGATATCTTAAAAATAAAAACGCATTTGTGAGAAGCTTTTTTTTAATGTTCTTAGCAGGAAAATAAAATTCTCACTTGGCTTCATATACAACTTCCTCGCAATAATAAATGGAAAGTAGAGAAGTGAGCAAGCGACGGTCCTTATCGTCGGTCACTCGACCTCCATAGTTGCATTCCCCAAACAAATAAGAAAGAGCATCAAAGGGAATCTCTTCGTAATCATTGAGAAACATCTAGAAAATAGTATTAGCATCAAATAAAATAAAAATTAAATTGTGTGGTTTTATGAAACCATGATGCAAGTGAAACTTTTTTTCGGATCGTAGGCATTTATCTGAAAAAAATATAGTTAATAAAAATATGAAAAATATATAAATATAAACAATAAAACGAAAAAATATAAATTATATTTTCATTAACAAACGAAACGACACTAATGAATTGGTGACCCCCACCCTGCCCACACCTTGGCTAGAGCTCTAGCGACAGTAGCGCACTCTCGTAGCGTACTGGTGAGTCGTCGGTGACGTCACGGCTTGTAATGCGAAAAAATTTTAGGCTATGGAATAAAAGTTTCACTTTAATATTATATTCAAGTAAAGTCCCTTTGGCAAGTTAAGAATCTTGTAGATAGAGATGGAGGATCAGAGGCGAATAATTTAAAAAAAATTTCTAAAAAATAAAATAAAAATTTGTACCTGAAGTTGGAAAACAGAAATTCTCAAATCGCTTTCATTAAATTCATATGGAATATTCCAACCAAGAGGACCAAATTTTCTTCGTTCTTGGACAACAGCATGGAAAAAGCATAAAGCGAAGAGCAAATTTTGCCATTCTCTTACTTTAGTGCAGGCATTAAAAAAATTTTCGGCTTGCAATAGGATAAGACGCATATGATCTCATTAAGTTGTTTTTTAATCCTTTAGGAGCTTCATTTGTCATTTTTACGCCTAAAATAATTAAAAAAAAAGTAAAATAAGTGAACAAAATGAGGATATCAACCCAAATTCAGAGGAGAGCAAGGAACAAACTATTTATCGTCAAAGAAAAAAACTTACCATTTTGTAAAATTGCAACTGGGAAATCAGGAGAAGGGTAACTGGTAAGCCATAATCGAAAACTGGGATCCGTATTTTCTGGGATAATCACTTCATCACAAATTCGATCCAATTCCGGCATCCAACTCACAGCTAGATGGCAATTTTGTAAAACTACCCAACCTCCATTCACGATTCCTTGCTGGATCAAATGAGAAGCTATTGGGCCCTGAAAAACATATTAGTTACCGTTAAATATTAATTACTTAAATTTTATCTTAAGGCTCTTCGGGAGGCAAAGCTGTTCGCATGTTTTGCTGATACGATGGCGTTAGGGGTCTTAAAAATTTAGCCAAAAGCCCAACTATTTCCAAATTTTGCCAAAAGATGGCAAGGATGGTAGGACTATATTACAATAGGCTATATCTAATCTCCCAGCTGAAGGCGAGCTTTACCAACCTTGGAGCTTTACCCCCTGTATATAAATATTGGCTTATATGTGAGTGATCTGATAATACCGGCTGTTGGACAGGCCTGCCTCTTTTAAAATAGGGCTGAACTATTTGGCCGTTAATTTTTTTTTTTGTTTTTTTTTTTGAATATCAATGATTTAAATTTAAAAATTAAAAAAAAAATTCAAATTTTCATAATAGATCGTTTTTCTATAAATATAAAAAAAAATTTTAATTAATCGTAATAAAAAAAAAAAAGCATTCTATTATGTAAAATGCTCAGGAATAAAAAAAAACGCATAAAAAATACTTTAAAATGCCTAAAGATTCAATGTGCCCTCCTGAAGCCCCTTAAGGAAGAGGTGATTGAGGACTGTTCAGAGCAGTAAAGAATATAGAAATTTATATTTTATTTATTTTTCTCACATACTATTAATATTTGAGAAATGGATATGGCGAAACCTCGTAAGCCTTCAGTAAAGGGAGCGATTGTAAAGAAATAAAAATTTAGTTACTTGTCCTTGTCCTAAAGAGATGGGCTCAAGTGATTTTCGAGAAATTCCTTTATCATCAGCAAATTTGAGAAGAGCTGACATTGGATCCGAGCCTGGTGATAGAATAAATATAAGTGGAGAGCAACAGTTGGAATCCTCATACGATTCCAAGAGATTAAATGCAGGGGGTTCTATAAATTGTTGTCCCATGTGCGATATGATAAATTGCTGAAGGAAAAATATTTATTTGATTTTAATATATATTTATATAGTATTGTGTTTTAGTGAAAATATACCTGTACAGCTGGAACAACTTTATCAGATCGGATACATTTCAAGACAACAAGTCGAAGAAGATCTGTTAGAGTATCCAATGGGGCCGGAAAAAGTAAATCTTGAGGGGAAGAAGAATCATAAAATGTTCTCCAGTCATGTAGATTTTCAATAAAACTCTGTTTGAACTGTTCAAGGCTAAAAAGTAAAAAGTTTTTCTATTATTGCTTTTAGTAAAACTAAGAAAGAATCTCTCACCCAGGAAGATTCGATGCCCGTACAATTTCTGACCAACTTTTATCGGTTAACCAAGATGGTGCAGGATTCTTGTACGGATTATCTAAAGCAACTCCACCGGTCAGAAAAAATACCCACAAATCTTCATCAAGTTGATCCTAATAAAAAAAAAAATTAAAATAAATAAACTTTATTTTTTTAATCTCAGCTTGGAAAATTCCAAAATAAAAATATCTTACATGAGCTCGTAAAATTCCTATAGTGAGCACAAATGAAAATAAAAATTTATGCATCTCAAAAAGTGATCGACACACATTCCGGTAGATACTGTTTGTAAAATGAGTGTTCAGATTTTTTTAATCTAACTTCAAGGTTTTTGGATTTTTCACTAAATTGAATCGACTGAAAACAATTTATTTTTTTCTGGTTAATTATAATTCTAATATATGTGAAATTAATTTTGTTCTCAGAAAATTTTAAAGAGCTATTTCGAGTTTGAATTGGGGATTTTAGAAAAATGTAAAGAAAAGAAATATTTGTACCTTTTCAAACATATTATATGAATGAAGAAGAAATAGGGAATTTTGGAGTTTAGGCTTCAACAGTTGTTATCATTGATAAAAGAATTTGATTATTCGGTTTAACTATGGTTTATTTGTAAAAATTACAACGTTTCGGCCACTCATTCTGGGGTCTTCTTCAGGTACGGTTTTTCGAGACTCGCCCCATAACTGAATTGTACCTGAAGAAGGCCACAGAATGAGTGGCCGAAAAGTTGTAATTTTTACAAATAAACTAGTTAAACCGAAAATCAAATTCTTTTATTAAAGATATATATAAAGCAGGGGCGTAAGGGGGGGGCCGAGGCCCCCCCGAAATTTTCTAAATACATATAGCCCTATAGGAATATAGAGACAATAATGGGTCTCGGGCCCCCGAAATGTTTGCTCGGCTCCGCAGCACGAAAATCCCAAAAGGTTCCGCAAAAGAGTGAAATGTTCCGCGAACGGCACATCAAAAAATGTTGGTTCCGCGGATGGGAAAAATTTTAAAATTTTGGTTCCGCGAAATAACATATGTTACGTGAGGTTAAAATTGGAAATTTCGAGGCAAATGATTTCATTATTTAATATAATTTTCAAGAACCTATATATTGGCCGAAACTAAATATATGTCGACACAAAAAATCTGGTGTAACAAGCACAAAACACAACTTTCGATTACCGAATGTAAGAGAAAGTTGTGCTGTGCGACCAGTCACATCAGATTTTTTATAGAATATAACAAGATCCTGAATTCTTGAATTTAAATTTATCATTTTTTAAACTATAATAACGAATGATATAAACTCATGCTACCGATTATGCCGATTTTATACTCAGATATTTCTCGAAATCGAGATCGCCTCGAAATTTGCAATTTATTTAATCTGTCGTAACAAATAATCCTTCGCATTTTTCTTTGAATCGAGAGCCCAAATTGAGCCTTTCATCAAACCATATATAGCTCATAAACTTTTTAAATTGTATAATAATTACATTATCATAGAGATTGAGAAACCAGACTAAAGAGTATTGATACATAGGATCAATGTTGCACATTTCACTGATACAAAAGAATAGAACAGCTCCATGTTTTGAGACAGGGATATATCCATTTCTGGCTGAGTCAATTTCTTGTTCCGTTTTTGTTGCAATCACTTGTTTTGCTTGAATATCTTCGGAGAGAACCTAAAAGAAATTTTTAATTAAAAATAAATAAATTTGATTTGATACAGAGGGTAACACTTTATATCAATTTATGTAATAAAAATATTAAAATTAAAAATGAACCGTATTAATTAAGAGATAAGAAAAAAAAAATTACTTTGGAAGAAGAGAGAATTTTGACAGCCGTTTCATCTTCCAAAATATTTCCCTCTGAAGTAGACAAAACTTCAAGGATTTTATCCTCAATTTCTTTGAGTGTTTTTTTGTTATTTGCGCTCTCAACAATTAAACGATTCTTTTTGTTCTTCTAGTATAGGACATTCTTTAGCTACAACAATTGCCAATAATTGATCTTGAAGTCCTTGGGGTGTGATCATGAAATTTATAAGGGTGACCTTAAAAGAAAAAAAAAACAAGTTAAATATATTGAATTATACTTCTATTATGGAATATTTATATTAATGGTTTTGATTCATCGATAGGTGTAAAATACAAATGCCGCGGTGATCGAGTTCGTTATTTAATATATTAACAAGTCTTACTTTAGGAGATGATGTTAAATTAAGAAATTGATCCTCAAATTAGCATTTTATTTAATCTTTATTATTATAAGTTAATAGAAGTAAAATGGTTTTGTATCCTGATCTGAGCGATAAATTTATTTAAATTACCAAATATTTTAAATGATGACTGAATAAATAAATCTTTGAACAAAAAAAACCTGTATAATATTATTAAGTACCTTAACAGCAATTTCCGGAAGATAGTGGGGATTTCGTAAACGAGTTGTAATATAAAATTTGAAATCCCAATTATATTCATAAGCTTGATCTCCAAGTTTAAGCATTGCAACTCCACCAGATTTATATATCTAAAAAATGTAAAATTTATTAGAAATAACGTAATAGGTATATCGCTATTGTCTTTTTACTTTTTTTTTAAACGAAATTAAATATAATTGTTAATCGATTAAAAAAAAAAAAATTGTTTTCAATTATTATTGTGTAAAGGAAAATATAAAAATAAACTTTTTTTTTTATTATCCTGGGAAAATTGAAATACGTCATGATCAGTGTTCCTTCTAATTTTTGTTGTGACCTGTGTACGCACTTTTTTATAGCCTGCAAAATTCCAAAATAAAAAAATTTTGCGAGGTAATTAAAAAAGGTGCAATTTTACTTTCTGCACAAAAAAAACAATTTTGTGCTTGCGAATATTTATGTGCGCCATGTTAAATTTTTGTGCGCTTAGAGGGAACACTGGTCATGAAGCTTTTATAATGATAATATTTATAAGTAAATATTTAAATTTTTAATAAATGATTGACCCTAAAAAAATCTACAAAGAAAAAATTATTTAAATATAACTTTTAGAAAAAATTTTAAATGTTACCTGACGTAATAGAATAGGTTCAAGAACAGCGTCAATATCTTCTAAAATATTTTCTAAGATGACAGGTAGGCCCAATTGAATGGCTGTCTCTAAGACTCGTAAATAATTAGCATCACTTAATTTGATAACTTGTAGTCTGTTTGTTTTCTCCATATTTTTAACCCATTTGTTAGCTTGATTTTGAGGATCGATCATGAGAGGCCAACGCCACGCATTCGTTGCAATAATTCCATTCTCAATACTATAATCATCAACAGGTAGACCAGCGATATTCCATGAGCGGATTACAACGGGTTCACCCATCGTGGCGATAAGCGAAAATTGTTCTGAGCATGGCACATTCAAATTAAAGACGTAATCGTTCCAATCTTTAATTAATGTAATTCTAAAATCAACAGTGAAAGCTCCTAGATAAGCGATTACGCCTGCTGAAAGAAGGACATCTCCGATGATGCGCCCTAGTAAGCTCTGTAGGTATTCCGCGAGGTTACTCCATCGAGTTTTCTCACCACCTAAGCCGCCAATTAATTGAACAGCTCGATTGAGTTTTTGCGAGCACAAATCAATAGCGTCTTCTAATTCTTTCTTCTTTTTGGACATAATTGCGAACTCATCATTAAGAGCTTGTAATTTATCGGTAATCTCTTGAAGTTGCGCTCTTTTTTCATTTAATTTGTCCATCTGTGAATTAAATTTAAAAGATTTTTATCTAAAAAAAAATTATCTCTAAAGAAATGTTCATTTAGCCGACCTGAGCGCTTAATTCTCCTTCGGCTTCGGCCAATTTCTTTTTTTAGGCGCGACTATTTTGATGACCCTATCGTACACGTCCATGGCAAGGACCCATTTGCAAAGACCTTCGCAAGCGGTCGAAACGTATTTAATGGTTGCGGGATTGAAATCTCGATCGGTGATATACCTGCATAGAAATTATATATAAGAACATATATTTATTTCATTTTTGATCAATAATGAATTTCGTCCAAAAAAAGTTTAATTTAAAATATTGTTCATGTAGGGGTTCATTTTATCCCTGTCCCGATAGGTTAACTCCCAAATTGTAATCGATTATTGAAGGATCTTTGGCGAAATAAGGGTAATAGTACTTTACTGATATACTTTTTTAGTTTTTTCCAATTTTATATTAAAAAAAAAACGACCGCAACTTATACTAAATAGACAAATACCATTAAATTGAATTTCGTATAGTTGTTTAATTAAGTTTAAATTTTTTTTTTTTTCTAATTTAGCAGACCTAAACAAAGCAAAATCTATAGTCCCAAGGGTACTTATATAAAAATTTGTTGTTACTATCTCCTTCAATTTTATTTAAAGATTTTAACATCTACCCCCTCAAACATGTCAATGGAGATTGAATAATTTATTTTTTTTTTACTTCTCTCGTATTTTCTTCATAATTGGAGTAGGTATATTATCTTTATCGAAAGTTTTGAGACTCTCAAGAAATTTGAAATCACTGAGCATTTTTAGAGATGCACCCCAATAATCCTCCGAAGGTTTTTTGGTGATTGGATCTAGTTTGATTGCTGGTTTAATTCCTTTTAAAACCACGACAGCTTCCATTACCTAAAATCATAAGGCGTTCATTAATTATATGTGAATAACAAAAATTGAATGAACAATATAACAAACTCTCATTATGCAGTTTTGTTTTGTCTTGTTTTCATAATAAAATTTTGATATTTTTTTTTCTATATTAAACATTTTTTTTTCCTTTGAAGCGTATATATTCTGATTTAAAATTTAAACTTTTTTTGAAGGGGGGGTAATCTGGTTTGACTGTATAACACACTTACTCTCAGCAAATAATTGTTTACCAGAATATATATAGAAATCGAATTTTTTAGTAATATTTATTATTATTTTAAAATTATAATAATGAGTTTAACTTGCTAGTATCTTAAAAAAATTTTAATATTTTATAAATGCAATGGAAAAAAATTCTAAATTGAATAAATTTATCTTAATTACCAATTTGATAGCAGCTGGCGGATTTTTCATGGATTTTACAATAGTAATATCAGAAGGTTTAAGTGTATCGAGTGATTGAATTGCGGACTCAAGAGCTGGAATCGCTTGGGCAAGATCACTCTCGCAATCATCTTTGATGGCCTTAAATTCGATTCAAGATTAATTTATCTTAAATAAAATCAACAGCTTTAGCGAAAGACAAAAATACCTGAGCGACCGCAGCTGCTTCGTTTGCTACAGCTTCATCCGCTGCCACAATTTCTTTTTGGGCTTCAACTAAAACAGTTTCTTGTTCAATTTTCACCATCAATTTTTCTGTCACAGCGGAAGTTTCAACAAGTTTCGGTTGCAGAGCATTTAATTCATCTTTCATTAAACCTACCTAGAATGACAGTTAATTTATATTTATTTTGGAATGGAAAAGAACAAGTACTAGTGCAGCAAATGAAGAGAGCTTTTGGATGTAAATGCCGAAAAAAGAGACGTTTTCGACAAAATTTATTTGTCCATCTTCAGTCCTCGTTGGCTTATAAATTAATTAGGCACAAAGTTGTCATTGTTGTTGTTGTTATCTTATAGACACTCACGAAACATTGACACTCGCCTATTTTTATAAAAAATATACATGCGCACAAATTCGTGCCAAAACAACAATGACAACTTTGTGCCTAATTAATTTATAAGCCAACGAGGACTGAAGATGGACAAATAAATTTTGTCCGAAACGTCTCCCTTTTTTCGGCATTTAGCATCCAAAGGCTCTCTTCATTTGCTGCACCTGTACTTGTTCTTTTCCATTCCATAACATCAGGGGCGTATTTATGGGGGGGGGGGGGGGGGGCCGAGGGGCCCGGGCCCCCCCCCCCCCCGAAATTTCCCAAACACATATACATATATAGGGATATACAGACATCAGCGCAACAAATTTTTCCGCAGGATGGACAACTTTGGTTCCGCAATAGAAAAAATGGTCCGCAAAAAAATTTCGTGTGAAAAAAAATATAGTTTCTTAAAAAAAAAATTTTCCGCAGAAAAATTTTTGAGTTCGGGCCCCCCCGAAAAAAATTTCTATATACGCCCCTGCATAACATCAACAGCAACTTCTCTTCGAATTATATTATATTTATTTTTCTAAATTAAAGTTTAATTAATTGATTGATAATTACTTGTCCAGCTGCAAAATCCAATTTTTCTAAACCATTTAGGTAACGTTCTCTTAAAAGGGTAATTTGTTTCACTTTCATTTTATATAATCTCTCAAACATTTTGATAAGTTCAATATATGATGTGGGAGTCACATAATTTTTTCGCCCGAGTTTAATAAGGAACCTGAAAAAAAGTAAAGATTTGATATTAAGAAAATCATCTATGATATAGAATAATATTTCCTTTTAAAATAATTCAATCAAATTTAATCTTTTATTAGTGCTGATTTGGAATATGTAAAATTTAATGGAGATTTATTGTAAAAGACCATACAGATTACTTAGCAAATTTTTGGCTGTTCTTTCTTCTTATATCAAGCAAACCGCTAATCCCCTTCACTGCTACTTAAGTACCGTAAAATAAGACAACTTTGGACAGGGGTACATTGGACATCAAAAAATCTAGAGAAAGCTGTCGAGGAAGTGAAAAATGGCACTTTAAGTCTATGGACAGCTTCAGAAAAATATATATTGGCACAAAAACCTGTGTAATTATAGCTTTCAGTCGCCACTTCAGGTGTATGAATAAGCCTTAAACAGAGTTTGAAGATGAAAAAATTATATCCGAGTGTTTGATTTATTATTTTCAGTCTAAATTTACCATGTCTAGGACTAACATTAGACAGATCAATTGTTTTAGCATAAAAATAAATGTGTGTACCCCTTTAGAGGTTTAACTTTGGACAGTAACATTTAATTTTTTTTTTTCCTGAAATGATCCAATAATTTTCTGTAATTATATGCTGTAAACATGTTCAGTGAGAATAAATGTTTTGTTTTATTATTCATTATAATGATGCTGTTTATGTTTGAATAATAAAATTGTCCAAAGTTGTCCCATTTTACGGTATTTCATATATTTATTTTTTAAGGGAACAATGCTTAGAGGTAACTTAGTTAAGCTTATCATCATTAATTGAAGACAATTACGGTTCAAAGACAACTCATAAAAATTATCCAACTCTGAGATGCCTATTACTGAAGAAGAGAACAGATTTCAGTATACTCCCATGAAAGTTACTCCATGAAATTATCAAAACGTGTGACTTTTGATAATAATAAATGAAGAGACTGATTAGCCCCTTCCCGGTTCCCAGCAGAAAAAAAAGTAAATAAATAAAAAGTTTTTCATACTCATCACTTGCTCTTTCAACACTTGTGTGATAATGTTTACAAATATCAACAACCGCATCGTTAATTCCTACTTCTAATTCCATGGAATTGACAAACATGTATGCAATACGTAACTGAACAGCACTTAGATTTGCTATTACGTATTGCTTCCTTAATGACTTTGATTAAAATTGAAAAATCAATTATTTTTTAGATGCTCTTTAAAATCTATATTCTCATTTTGCCCTTGAAATCTTTTGAAACACACTTTACTCTTGTACTTCATAGGAAAGATTTCAGATTTTTCAAATTCACTTTTCCGCAAAGCTTTACAAAGAGCTGCTTCCTCTCCATTTGAGTTATTGACTCAAGGAGGATCAATCTCAAAATTCAGGAACAAGAAAAAGGAGGCTGTCAACTCGATTAGGCAGCCCAACACATTCAATGACAATTATCTGAATAAGTCTGACTATATAAATAGGACCAGCATCTGTTTATTTATTCACTATAAACACTATTTATTATCCAAATATTTCGGGCTGCCAGCGCTGGTCTACTCTCCTATTTATTAATTACCATATCCAGCACAAACAAAACAACGATTAAGTCTTACTATCATGAATGTGAATTTCCCGTAGATGTTTCATTTCTCAGATTTACTTAATATGAATATACTGTGTATTTTTCTCTTGCCTATATATGTAATAGAGTGTATTAAGAGAAAGTATTGCGATATGTCAAAAATTCGATGTCGAAACTTTAATGGATATACGCGTTTTGAGGTCCCCTGAGTCCAAAAAAAGTGGGTTCGCAAATTGGTCTGTCTGTTTGTGTGTAAGCATGAAGGAAATGAGCTACAAGGGTGAAATTTTATATTTAAGTTAGGTACCCCTCTGGAGTGAAAATAAACTTTTGAACAAAATCGGCCCAAAAGTACTAGTACTTTTCTGAAGTACTCTTTCATTTTTTTTTCGATTTTCTCAGCTCTAACTATTTTGATTAATTATTCATAAATCAACTATTTAAAAAGTATCAATAAATTTTTCTTGAAAATTGTATGAAATACAATTTACTGATATTGTATTTCAGATTTTTCAAATTCATTTTTCAGCTCTTCTTTCCATAGAGCCAATGTTAAATCCCTATGGGAATTTGCATTTAAATTTCGATTCAAAAGGAGGTCCCCTTTAGAACTTTTTACACATTTAATTTTTTTCCAATTCTTATGAAATTTTGTATTTATTTATTGTGTTTGAAATAGCCAAATTTGAAATTAAAATTTCGAAAAATAACCATAGTTTATTCAAGCAGTAAAATATATCTCGACATAAAAAATCTGGTGTGACAGCACAGTACACAACTTTCGATTACCGAAGTGTGCTGTGTGTTAAGTCACACCAGATTTTTTTTACTTCTGTACTTTTTAAGTTTTTTAGTTTTTAATATTATGAGGTTATTGTCAAGGAAAGTGAAAGAATGTCGACATTGTGGGGGCCAATACGTTTAAAGCCAGATGATTAGGTTTCCGTTTCCTATCCATTTGATTCTCATAGATTTGAACCTAATTGGCAAAGGCCATTTAATTCCCTTTAGATGAAGCTGTTATTGGGTTGTTGAGATGCGTCCCATTTATATAAGCCTCCTCTTTAACTTGTTAACTCTTTAACCAATTTGTCGATGAATTAATTATTTTAAATAATAATCAAACATTTCTGCTTAATTATAAGCAAACGATACTTTTCTTTTAAAAACGGATAATATTAATTTTCAAAATTCTTGTTTCATTTTTTTTATTTCCTGTGTACATTCCCCGTCGACCGGAAATAGATTTAGAAGCTCTCCCTTAATTTGGTGGCTTCTTAATGAGCAGTCAAAGTATATTCAGTGGCTGGTCGAATTATAACATCCATCATTTGTCTGCCAAGAGCCGGTTGAATCGCAACAGAGAACATCGAATAGAAGACGGCCCATTGGCAATCAGCTGTCGGGCATATACTGTATGCCGCCCCCTCTAAGGCCGCAATCAACAGCCATCTCTAAAAGGTAGAGACCGGCCATGTCGTGTTCGCGGTGACCCTCACGCTCAGATTGTCTTTTCGACATGTCGAGTTTTTACATCGCAACGATGCATTGGGAAAAAGAGTAAAATGAAAATTTGAGTTTATCAATAAATTCGATTTTTGAATTATGAGATTGCACCCAAGAAGGTTTTCAACTAAATAAATCAAAATTTCTAATTAAGAATTAACCAAACTTTATTTAGCCATCTAAATAGAGTTTGACAGACTTGTTTCTAATTAAAATTAGAAATTTTCATTTATTTAGTTAAAAACCTCCTACATAATCTCACAATCCTTCTTGAACTGTGGCTAAGAGCAACTTGTTCGTTTCCCGTACCTAGCGAGAAAGATTTATTTATTTATATATCAAATTAGATGAAATTGTACTGCTCTGATTCAATTATCACATTAGGCACAAAATAACTATACGTGCCGAATTTAATTCAAGGGCGGATCCAGAGGTGTTTCTCGGGGAGGGGGAGTTAATCTGGTGTGACTGGTCTCACAGCACACAATGTTTTCTTAATTCCGGTAATTTAAAGGCGCATTCTGTACTTGTTTTACAGAATATAAATACAAATCAAATTTGAAAGTATTAATTTTTAAAATTTTACATTAAAAATAAACGTTGACCTAGTGATGAGAAGTGGCTGTAGACTTTGAATTGGGTATAGGAGACTTTGCAGCCAAGGAAATTAAATAAAAAACTTATTTAATTATTAATCGTCGACGTTTCGGTCGCAAGTCACGACCTTCCTTAGGACGATTAATTGTTAGAATGTCAACCTTGTATTCTAACAATTAATCGTCCTGAGGAAGGTCGTGACTTGCGACCGAAACGTCGACGATTAATAATTAAATAAGTTTTTTATTTAATTTCCTTGGCTGCAAAGTCTCCTATACCCAATTAAAAATAAATTTTTAAGTATTTTTTCAAATCTCGGGGGGGGGGGGGTAATTACCCCCTTTACCTCCCCCCCTTGTATCCGCCCTTGATTTAATCCCACCCGGAAAGAGCCTCTCTCTCGCTTTTGACTTGTGCATATTATATCATCCACAGAAATGCTTCAATTTATGATATGCTAATTATTAATATTTGTCTTTTCCTTGGGGTTCTCTTTAAGTTATGCCTATTTGGGTACAGATGCTCTAAGGCCTCTTGATCTCTCCACATAGAGACAATATGTATTGTAATCGAATCCGATCTGTCATTACCAAGCAGCCCTCTGAATCGCCCTTTCCCGCCTCTCTTAAGGGGTATTCAATGGAGATAATCAACACTTGTCAGCAATCGATAGTCCTAAATGACATAATAGGTTACCAACAGCCATTATTTAACTATTTACTTTATCGCATTAAGGCTTGACGAGATAATTTTAAGATATTTTTTTACTTGATTCAGTTTTAATGCAGACCCATTTGGAAGTTGACCTAATAAGGGTGGTCAAAAAAAAAACTTTTCTTTTCAAGGAAATGAGCAACTTGGCCCCTTCATCCCTTGCCTTCAGTGCAAAATATCATATATACATTTTTTTAATTATTGAATTTTATTACATTCAAAGTTTTTTTTGTATGTGGTTTTATATGTATGAATACCTCGAAAAGACCGGATAAGTGGTTCCACCAAGTAAAAAAACATTTATTGGAAAATCTAAACCGTACTATAATGAAACCTGACTCTGCAAGGAAATTGTTTTTCTTTTTTTTTCTCTCTTCATAATTGTTGAATAGTCTAATTAAACTCTTTTATATAACTTGAGCAACATATTGTTCAAGACATTTGCGATTTTAAATTATTATGTTACAAAAATAGAATTTATCTAACTATATAGTTACAAACAACAGTACTTGAGGAGTTCATTAACCGAGGGGCAGTTATAAAATTGAGTTGAAGATTCAAATCAACCTCAGGGCAAAAAAATTATCATGAATGCTTCTCATGGAAACGGGAATTCATCTCAGTATACTCCGACGAGTAAACATAACATGTGAATTCTAACACGCTAATGATTGACATAAAGAAACATACAGATAGTAAATAGTTCCTAGGAAGACATATATAAACAAAATCGAATATTAGTTAGTTTCAAATTGTTTAGAGAATCCTAAATAAATACAAAATTTCATAAGAATTGGAAAAAAAATTTTAAATGTGTAAAAAGTTCCAAAGGGGACTCCCTTTTGAATGGAAATTTACATGCGGGATTTAACATTGACTCTATGACAAGAAGAGACGAAAAATGAATTTTAAAAATCTGAAATACTATATCAGTAAAGTGTACTTAAGGTGCGCGTCTCGAAAAACCGTTAGAAGACGATTCAGTACCGAGTTACTTTAGACGGCAAGAGATGGCGTTAGTTTTTCCCATAGGAAAACAAGGGATTTATTCCATTTCATTTAAAAGATTCCAGCTAATTAATTAAGGTTAAAAAATTAATTATTTTTTAACACAATGATTACTAATTTAATTATCTATAAGATATAGAGCTGCTGTAATCTCCCAAAATTAGCACCCCGAGACGCGCACCTTAAAACACTTTTCAAGAAAAATTTTACTGATATACTTTTTAAAGAACATTTAAAAATTGGATATATTGTAGAATTAATATCATATATCTCGCATATACATTGACGTAAGTTTTTTTGAGGACAGAAATAGAGTGTTAATTGTCAATTAATTTTGTCTCCTATTTATCAAATGAGGAGGAAAAACTGACAAACAAAGGGTCAGGGCCGTCCCTGTAATAATTCACTATCGCAAATTGCATTCTAAATAGAATATTAATGACCTAAAAAAAACGCATTAGAATCCTCTGATTTTTTTATTATAGATCTAGATTATAAAGTGGAACTATCAAGGTCAACAAAACATCATTTTTAATATTCGTGAATACTAGATCAAAATGCTAAAAATACGAAAATGATAACGTACACTTTGTCAACCTTCAGTTTGGTCAAACTTAGTTTGCGAATATCCAACTTAAAGGCAACATTCGTATCTATATATGCGACGTTTCGAGGAAGGGTGTGGTGGCCATTATTCCTTAGGGTTTCCCTTAACCTTTCTTCTAATTATTGTGTCAGATTTTTTTATAAATCTGAAAAACACCCTACACTTCAACTCTTTTCTATCGATTTCGGAAACAACTCAATTTATTTAAATTATTTTATCCCGATCGGAATTCTCAAATTGGAAAGATTCAGGTTTTTCTTATTGACAAATAAGAAACATATATATTTGACATTTTGACACATTCTATAAAATATTGGAAAATAATCAAAAACATCCTCGCACGTTTCTGGATGATAAATAGCCAAGCGTTGACTGGAAACTTGGAAAATAATCCAAAAACCAAAAGAGAGAAAGAATAAATGTTGTTCTTGTTATAATCTCTCAAAAATATTGAAAAGAAAGATTTTAAAAGATGAATAGTACCGACCTATGATTAATCTCAAACAAATGCTGCTCTGCATGGTCTTCACTTAGTTTAACTAGGCTTGCTGGGAATTTTTCGAACCATTAAATGCTAGTTATGACCTCGGAATGACCCTGACCATCCAGCCATGTGATGCTGTCACAATTGATACATACATTATGACCTGCATGTAATATTTAAGTATCCTCGTGTTAGCAGGATGTGGATATATAGATCTAGATGTTGCAATTTTAATGATATACCGAGTTCCGGATTTAACATTTCACCTTCATTTGTTCCATTTTTTTTTTTTTTTTTAATATTTTTTTATCACTCTGTCCTAGCAACCTTTGACTTGACTGTGTGTCAAGTCAATTAAGATAAAAAATCATCGGTAAGTTAACTTTAAAATATAAATACTGTAAATAAAAATAAAAAAATTATTTTATTTAGAATACCCAAAAAAGTGGAAAAACTTTTACTTAAATATTTTTTTTTTTTTTTTTTTTTTGGAATTGGATGCATAAGGTTCCAAGACCTATGATGACCAGATGTCATATGCAGCCTACCAAAAGAAAACATATTTATTATTGTTTTCCTATTAGATCAGTATTTAGTTAAATTTTACTCTACTGGAGAGGGGGGCAAGTGCCTCCACTTGAACCCGCTCCTATCAAAGAGTGGTTGTTATTTGACACTTAAAATATTATTTAATGAGATTTTAAATTAAATATTCAATAAGTGCTATTTTGTCAAAATATTCAAAAATTCCATGAAACTAACTAAAAGGCATGAGAAAATGAGCTTCTAAACAAAATTTGATTGTCCTGGACAAGCTGGAGTTTCCGGGTTCGATTCCTGGAGGTTTGGCCCTCTACTTACAAAATATATTAAATTTTATTTAATGAACTTAATTTGAAAATACAATAATACTATAATAAATATTTGAATTTTGACATAGTTGACTTTAATAAAATAATTGGCTTGTTTTCAACCCGGCAGCTAGTCAATATTTGCCCGTGACAATTGTGAGTGGCACTTTTGATAAAGCGTTCTTTTTATTTCCTTTTTTGAATCAAAGTTAAAATTTTTACAGAATATTGATCAATCATTAAATGAGTTTCCGAGGGGTCTAGTTTTTAAGAGCCCTTCTACCTATGCATGTGTGTGTTAGAGTGTGTAACGTCATGAAAAGAACATCCTTAAAATATAGATATTACATTGTGACCACTCGTAGGTTTTATTTAGATGGATACGTTGGACCCAGGGGTTTACGTAAGTTCGTGGATGGCAACCCGAGTTTGAAAATATGCACCTGGAATGTGAGAAGGATGTTCCAGACAGGCAAGACCCATAATATTTTCAGAGAAATAGAAAGTCAAGTTTGATGTTATGGGTATCACCAAGTTGAAATGAACTGGCACTGGCCAATGCTGTGTGGAAAAACATACTATCTACTATGCAGGAAATGATGTCAGCAGACACAATCGTGGACTTATATTACATAGAGAAACTTCCATTATTGGCTGAATACAGCATTCCGAAGATATTATCCTAAGAGGATACCCTTTTGATAATAACCTTCTCAAGATATACGCATCAACGAACGACATGGCCAAAGTGAAGATAGACGACTTCTATGCACAGATCAAAGAGGTGAGGAAAAACACGAAGAAGCATGAGGTAACGCCTTATAATGGAAGAGTTCGAAGCTAAAGTCGGCCAGGACCATGAGGAAGATATTGTGAGAAGCTTCGGACTTGGCCAAAGGAACCAAGGAGGAAATTTTCAAGATGAACAACATCTAGATTGTGACTTGTTATCTCGTTTAGAGTGGTATTTCTTTAGAAGACTAAAATTAGGAATCTAATAAATTCAAATATCGTATATCTGACCGAAACGTCGGCTTGAAGTGACTAATAAACGAAATAAACATAGCTGCAACCACTCTTTTCTTTATTCCTTCCTTACTACAAGATCTACTCAGCGATCCACCTCACTCTTATATAAATTCAAATAGTGGTAGAGCATGGCAGATCTCGGGGGTACCTATCTTTTTTGAATTAATAAATATCAATTATAAAAAAAATTTATTTCATTACTTGAATTTTTAGGTTAACGCTGACATATGTATCAATCTACTATGTATTGCATTATTAAATGAACTATTCTTGTATGTTTGTAGGAAAGTCAAATAGCTGGGATCGTTTTTTAGGTTGTTTAGAGATAAAATACTAGCGATGCTTTTCCAGAGCATTTAATTTATTGTTTTAGATATTTCGAATGGCATAGCTCCGTTCATCCTTTCAAATTTAATTATGTGCACACCGTGTTTGTTGTTAAAATAAGAGAAAGTAAAAATGAGTTGTATAATTTTTGTAGCCAAAGTCAATGAAATTACAGATTTGATAGAAAAATGTTAGACGACATATATATATATATCTCCTTTTAAGTGACTTTTACTTTCTCTTACCTCTATATATTTATATTTTAATTTATAGAAAGAGAAAGTATTGGATTCATGTCAAAAATTCGATGGATATACACGTTTTGAGGTCCCCTGAGCAGTGGCGTAGTGAGCTTAACTCGCGCCCGGGGCACAATACTTTTTTACCCCTCCCCCCATTCGAAAACCATATAATATTATATGTAAAATATACTCGCAAATTAATAAATAAATAAAGTTAAATAAATAGGCTCAAGCTAGGCTTTAAATTTTAGACAAAAAATGTAGTTGAGAAAACAAGACTAGATTTTGAAATGTATATGATCATCCAGAAATCAATTATAATAAAAATAGAAATTATCCAGCAATTTTTTGTTTTGCGGACCATTTGGCGCCCCTTTGTGAGTAGCGCCCGGAGCATGATGACCCCCCTTGCTCCCCCCCTCGCTACGCCACTGCCCCTGAGTTCAAAAAGTGGTTTTCGCTACATGGTCTGTCTGTGTGACTGTGAACAAAATATTTCAAAAAAGAAAAGAGCCAGGAGGTTGAAATGTTATATTTAAGTTAGGTACCCCCATGGGACGTGATACGAAGCTTTCGAACAAAATCCGCCAAAGAGTACTAGTACTTTGCTGATGTACTTTTTCAGTTTTTTCGATTTTCTCAAAATTCGCTCTAACGATTTTTGATTAAAATTCAAAAATCAATTATTTTTTAGATGCTCTTTGAAATGTATATTCTCATTTCGCTCTCAAAATTGTTTGAAGACCCCTTTACTCTTGTACTTCATAGGAAAGATAGGAGAAATGGTTGCCATGGTAACAAAATATAAATATTTTCCCATGTTTATAAATTTGAGATCTTGAATTCTAATATATCGGGCGGAAGATATCTCGATACAAAAAATCTGGTGTGACAAGCACAGAACATGACATTCAATTACCGAAAGTAAGAGAAAGTTGTGTGGTGTGCGACCAGCCACACCAGATTTTCTTGACACGCGATAGTCTATATATAAGTATATAATAAGTATTATAGGTGTAAATTTGTTTTTAAAAACATCTTGAATTTTTATATTCAGGGCTGTAAAAAAAATTAAGAAACTAAAAATTTGATTTACTATTTTCTTTTGTGAACTGAAATAATTTATGCGTTTTTATAAATGTTTTAAATAACTAATTAAATAAAATGGGTGTTTATGATCACGCTTTTAAAGCAGATACCTTGATTGACTTTCTAGTTCCGTTCCAAGTAAAAATAATTTTTTATTAACAATAGTAATAAAAATATGCCAAGGTCCCATAGTAATTTTAAATGAAATCACTCGCAAAGCATAATAATAGCGAAAAATATTTATATTTGGTTTCATGGGAATCACTTCTCTTATCTTTCCTAAGATTTATAAGAGTAAAGTGTGCTTCAAACAATTTTGAGGGCAAAATCAGCGGCGTAACTAGCCTTTGAGAGCGGAGGGGGCGAAGCTCAACAAGGGGTCGTTTTTTAAGTTGTAATATAATTTAAAAGAAAACTATTCATGTTTTTGGACAATCTATGGAAAGATTATGATAAAATCACCGTCCCTGGGCTTTATTTTAGATGCATTAGGGCGCCTATGTCGGTATAGAGGGGCGCCAAAGGCTTGAAGCGCCTGGGGCGGAGGGGGCGAGTGCCCCTCTTCGCCCCCACCAAGTTACGCTACTGGGCAAAATCAAAATACTCATTTTAAAGAGGCATCAAAAAATAATTACATACATTTTAATATTTATTAATTCAAATAGCCGACAAAGATAGGGTGCCACCGGGAGTCGAACCACGGATCCACCGATTGGCACTCAGTGGACTACAGAAGCATTTGTTTATTTTAATTCATTCAGAATGCTATTTTAGGTTAGCGTGGTAAATAGCTGAATCAATATGTAGTAGGAAAAATAAAAGGCCGAGCAGCTATGTTTATTTCTTTATTAAAGAACCCACAGCGACGTTTCGGTCGACTATGTACCATCTTCATGGCCAGAGTTCAGTCAATAGAAAAACCTCTATTGACTGAACTCTTTATAACCCAACTAAACCTAATGACAATTTTGGGATTTTCAGTCGAAATTTCAAAACTTTGAGGTAAAAATTCTCACAGAAGATATTGTCCGATTTGATAAAAAAAATTTAGCCTATATCTGTAATGTTAATGTGGGTGGGCCACTTTTGCCGGGTATTACATTTCGCTCCGAAAAAAATGGCAAAACACACCCACCCTAGCAGTCGTTATCAAGTTCTATACATCTGTGCATCCGTTCACTTCAGTCGGAGCAAGTGAACAGTACTTGATAACGACTGGAGAATAAGCGTTCTGAACATTGTACAGTATTTATATCTTTAATAAATAATTAATACGAAATGTGGTCTATAATTAAAAACTTCCATAATAATAATAATACAAACCACACAAGCTTTAATAAACACAATTGATTTATGAATTTTAATCAAAATCGATTTTTTTAAAATAAAAAAAAAAAAAAAAAAAACTGAAAAAGTACATCAGTGAAGTACTAGTACTATTTGGCCGATTTTATTTAAAAGCTTATTTTCACGCTTGAGGAGGGTAACTAACTTAAATATAAAATTTCAAACCAGTAGCTTATTTCCTTCTTACTTAATTTTGATCACAGACAGACTATTAGGGAACCTCAAAACGTGTATTTCCATCTAAATCTCGACATCAAATTTTCGTCACGAATTCAATACTTTATATATAATACATATATAGGTAAGAGAAAGTAAAAAAAACCGCATAAAAAATTTAAGTTATTTACAATACAAATTTAGAGGACACATTCATAGGCGCCGGAACTGGGGAGGGGGGGCAAGGGTACATTGCCCCCCCCCCACTGGCTCCTGTAGGAGGAGGCAGAGGGGGCAAAATGTCTTCTTTTATTTCATTTATTTTTAAAAATAAAATCTTTTAAATTAAAAAAAAAACTAAAAGAGTAATTCATTTTTTTCCAAAATATTTTATATAGACCCTATTGTACATATTTCTAATTTCTAAAAAAACCCTTTATATGAAATTAAAATAATAAAATTTAGATAACATGAAAACTTGAGACTCTATCCCTTCAAAAAAATAAAGAAAATTAAAAATATTTATTTCCTTCAAATACTAAAAAAAAAACAATTTTTTAAAAATTAGTGAATTTATCAAAAATTTTTTTCAGGCTATAACCTATAGTAGATTTGTTTTATACTATTTGAAGGAAATAAATATTTTTTTTTTTTTTTGAAAGTAGGTTGCCCCCCCCCCCCCCCTTGACTCAAATTCGTTCCGGCGCCCCTGGACCCATTTGCCCTTAAGGAATCACTGAGTGGTAGGACCTATTATTTATTTTTTTTCCGCCAGCTCTAAGCCTTTCGGCTAGATCCTATTTACAAATGAAAGGTCTCATTTCTAAATGCAAAGATCAACTTTTCAAATCCTAGTGATTTTTGTCCAGTTAAAAATCAAAATTCGTTATCGGGTTATTTATAATTAAAGTCTTTTAAATAAATTTCAGATTTATTCTAAAAACCTTTGACCTTTAGTTTAAAAATAAATTTAAAAAAGTATATAATTAAATTAATATAAATGATATATTTTAAATTTCCATTTATCCCTTTTAGTCTAACTCTCTCTATTGTGTGAAAAAATAAATTATTAAACCTAAAGATAAAAAAAAAAAGTATGCTTATTTTTTTGATATAAATTAAGTATTACCTAAATAGAAATAAATAGCTGGAGCTGTATCTATGTCTTACTAAGTCTATATTTTAGAAAAGGATCGCCTTTTGGGAAGAAATATGATGGCTCTCGACCCAAACGGACTCTCGTGAAGAGAGAAACTAATAATATCCAACAGCTTGTCTGACTTTCAGAGTGAAAGATTTATTTTTGCTCTTTTTCAGATGAGTTGCCCGGGATATTGGTTACATGTATCATCTCTCTTGCTAGATGATCTGATCTACTCCATCTGTTCCAGATATCACACGGCGTTATGTTTTAGAATAATATTGCAAATTTGATGGGAGGGGGAAAAAAAGAAGGGTAATGGAAGAGTTATGGTTGGGGCGAGGAGCTCATTTAAAAAACATCAAGAACTAGCCTGCCCATTTCCTTATAATATATTACATTTAATTATAAAAAGCATTTTCTTTTAAAAAAACTTTTTGTTTGTCTCGGTAATTAAGAGAAGAGGCAATGATCAACGGGACAGTGGCGTAGAAATTCAGAGAGAGATCTAAATAAAATAATAGATAATGGGCAGTGGCGTAGCGAGGGGGGGCAAGGGGGGTCATCATGCCCCGAAAGCTACATACAAAGGGGCGCCAAATGGTTCGCAAAACAAAAAATTGCTGAATAATTTTTATTTTTATTATGATTGATTTATGGAAAATATATTTTAAATTTAGTGCTAGTGTAATATAATAATTTTGTTTATTTTACATATAATATTAAATGATGGGGAAGGGGCACTAAAAAGGTATTGTGCCCCGGGCGCGATTTAAGCTCGCTACGCCACTTATAATGGGTGAACGAAATATTAAAAATCTGGTGTGGCTTAACTCACAGAACACAAATTTCGATTACCGCATGTAGATTATTTTGTGTCGAGATGTATTTAGTTTCCCATAGCAGCTTAGTTCCAAACTTGACCACTTGGGTTTCATAAGTAAAAAAGTCAATTGATTCAAAGGCTCTGTGTATTTCAATTGTATTGTTGACTGCTTGAAATAAACTATGGTTATTTTTCAAAATTTTTATCTCATATGTGGATATTTTATACACAATAGAGAATCATAAATAAATACAAAATTTCACAAAAATTGGAAAAAGATTAAAAATTTCCAAAGGGGACCGCCCCTTTCGAATCTAAATTTACATGTTAATTCCCATAGTGATTTAACAATGGCACTATGGAAGGAAGAGCAGGAAAATGAATTTGAAAAATCTGAAATACTACATCAATAAAGTGTGCTTCAAACTATTTTCAGGGCAAAATGAGAATATCCATTTTAAAGAGGATCTAAAAAATAGTTGATTTATGAATTTTCATCAAAATTGTTAGAGCTAATTTTGAGAAAATCGAAGAAAACAGGAAAAATACTTAAGTAAAGTACTAGTACTTTTTGGCCGATTTTGTTCAAAAGCTTATTTTAACTGTCCGGAAGAGTACCTTACTTAAATATAAAATTTCAACCTCTTAATTCATTTCCTTCATACTTTATTTTGAACACAGACATTTTTGCGGGATCCACTTTTTTGAACTCAGGTGATCACATAACATGTATTTCCATCAAAATCTCGACATCTATTTGTCGACATTAATGCAATACTTTATATATATAGGTAAGAGAAAATAAAAATGAACGAATAAAGGAGAATTAAATCTTCGTAAACAATGGTTGCATAACTTCACGGCGAAAAATAAGGAGAAGCAACTCAAAAAGAATTAAATCTAATTAAATGCACAGTGGTGTAGCAATTAAAAGGTAATTTATTTATTTTAAAAAGTATTATAGGAAGGACGAGGATTCAAGACTCCTCTCCCATTGACTGTTAAGTTTCACTGGTTCCCTTTCCGCCCTAAGCGAGTAAATGTTTTTAAATTAGATTTGATAACATAAAACGAGAAGAAATCCTTGGCTTGGGTAACTCGTGGTCGCTATCCACGTACTCACAAAATGTGAGCCCCTGAGTAATGAAACTTTAATGATAAATTAAATAAAATAAGCAATTAGCGTCAACATTTTTATAAAACGCTGTTTATTTTTATATTAAAGTGATTTTTTTGGTCGAGGGCTTAGTGGTACACCACTGTGAGGTGGTTGGTAACAACTGCTCAAGATTCGCTTTATTTATGAATATATTCTCTTTATTTACATTAAAGAGTTTTTATTTAGTAATAAAACATTTCCGATTTAACTTCATTTATAATTTATATAAATAACTACACAAAGAAGAAAAGTAAAATAATATACAGAAAATAAAAATCTTTGAAGTTAAATTTTAAGAGAGGCATGGCCTACTCCTCTCTTTTCTTCCCGTCAATGAGGGGGATGCACCACACCTTCTGAGTCTCAAAGAAAATGAAAATTGTCCGTTTGGAAGAAATGTTTAATCGAATTGATTTGACAGAAGCAATTATTTTTTGAAATTCTATTTCTTTTTTTTATCCCATCTTTTTTAAGTTGATTAGTCTGGATCACGATGACTTGACAAGGCTAAAAAAGAAACTTATTATCTAAGTCAAACAAAATTTTATTGGAATTGCCTGAAATGTCATAGTCAAGAGCAATTTAAAAAAGCGATTATCTGCCTCTTATATAGACTGACATTTAATGAAAACTTTTGGACAGTATTTTAAAATTTTTTTTTTTTATCTATTATCCATATTAAATATAAAGGACGTGACATAAAGCACGTCGCAAAACTTTCTAACTGCCCACCCTTCATATTTCCTATCAGCCGGAATTGGGCTAAATATTTTCATAAATCTTAAATAGATTAATTATCAGGGTATTATCGTATTATTCAGAGAAAACATTACTTCTCTTATCTTCATTTATAGGCCCTATAAATACTCTTCAGTACACTTCCAACAATTCGCCTGAACGCCATCAAATTTAAGGTTTTGTTTTCATTTTTACTTCCTCCTACCTATATATGTAATATAAAGTGAGTAAGTATTGCGATCATGCCAGAAAATCGAGATTTTGATGGATATACATGTTTTGAGGTCCCCTGAGTCCAAAAAAGTGGGTTCCGCAAATTGGTCTGTGTGTG
The DNA here is from genome assembly GCA_023213315.1 of Euborellia annulipes. Taxonomy (NCBI): domain Eukaryota; kingdom Metazoa; phylum Arthropoda; class Insecta; order Dermaptera; family Anisolabididae; genus Euborellia; species Euborellia annulipes. The sequence goes on along the minus strand of JAKCPI010016390.1, from coordinate 189,794 downwards.
TGTGTGTGTGTGTGTCTGTCTGTCTGCGTGGACAATTTCAAGCATGAGCTACGAAATTTTATAGGTTTAATCATCCTCATGAAAATAAGCTTTTGAACATAACAGGCCAAAAAGTAATAGTACTCGACTGAAGTAATACTTTTTCACTTTTTTGCGTTTTTCTCAAAATTGCGCTCTAACGATTTTGATTAAAATTCATAAATCAACTATTTTTTTGATGCTCTTTAAAAAGTATATCAGTAAAATTTTTCTTGAAGTTTTTTAAGTACACTTTACTAATATAGTATATCAGATTTTTCAAATTCATTTTTCGTCTCTTCCTTACATAGAGCCAATGTTAGATCCCTATGGGGATTTACATGTAAATTTCGATTCAAAAGGGCGTCCCCTTATTTAGTATTCTCTATTGTGTATAAAATTTCCAAATATGAGATTAAAATTTTCAAAAGTAACCATAGTTTATTTCAAGCAGTCAACATTTAAAATACACAGAGCCTATGGAAATTTTGAATCAATTATCTTTTTTACTTTTGAAACGTATGTGGTCAAGTTTGGCTGTAAGGTGCACTGGGCAACTAAATATATCTCGACACAAAAAATCTTGTAACAGCACTGTACACAACTTTCTCTTAACTTCAGTAATCGAAAGTTGTGTGTTGGACTTTAATCACACCAGAATTTTTAAAAATATAATTAATACAGGAGATGTCTGATTTTCGCTCAGGGCCCACATCTTGCGGGTACGAGAATGGCGACCACGGGCTGCCCGAGCTGGGACAGGCAGTCAGTCCTTCTGTTCTTTGTATGTCTGCCTCTAGCTTTCTCTTTTCAACAGGCGTCAGACTGTGTGCCTGTACTGTCCTTCTCGGTCGCAAAAACCCAAGATACGATTGGAGGGAAAAAGTGAGGTCCGCCGACCCCGCATCTCGGGAATAAGTCGAAGACAGAAGAAGAAGAAGATTCCTGATTTTGTATTAAATAATACATTAAAATTTTCTCCTAGTCTATACAACGAGAAAAAAAGGGTTAAAATACGGCATGTAAATGTTCAATCCCTATCTGTTTTTGGCTTAGAATTTCGTGAAAGTACCACACCTCTAGACGACAAAGCTAATGTCTATAGAATCTCAATAGGATAAAAGAAATAAAATATAAGCAATTTTCCAGACAACTACCTTAAACATTGTAAATAAAAAATGAAATATAAATGGGCGATATTTAATAAAAAATTGTATATAAAATAATAAATTTATAGCGTTTGGCCGAACTATGGGCATTGTTAAGGGTCAGATTCGATCCAATAACCCGAAAGAATTGATCCAAAGGGCTGTTGGTTGCCTCCCTTGGCCACCCAAGCCCCCAGAGAAATATAGTTAAAACAATATCGAAAAAATAATAAAAATAAAACATTCCTACTATCACGCGCCTTACAATAAAGACAGTCTCCATTTTTAATATTCATACATATTTAGATAAATTGACATTTTCTTGCAATTTTTTATAAGGCAGACATAAATAATAATTTAAATAAGTTTTTTTCCTAATATAATTTTTGTCATCTCTAAGTTAATTGTTTTGATCAACAAAATATAAATTCAAGAGTCTGTATGTGTCTTCTTTGAATTCGAAAATAAAAATAAGAGAAGTCTCCTAGAGAATTGGAAAATAGGAGAATGAGAAGAAGAGAACAGGATCTGGCTGTTTTCGAAAGTTTTCAGCCGCAAGTGTTCCTCAACATCTTTTCGTTTGTGGTTTCTCTTCAGAATAAGACTTTGAATATCTTTTGCCCCAGGCATTGAACTCGATAATAAAGCTTAGACATGATGTATACCACATTTAAACAGAGTGTGAGCAGCCATCTTGGCAAACTCTCTTCTAAATACATATAGATGAGAAAAAATTTACAATTCAGTTCGACTTCCAAGTATTCCACAGAACATATTTATTTATCTACCACATAGTCTGATTTTATACTCTCTCTCTCCCTCTGTATTCATCTCACTTGCTTTTCATTTAAAAAAAATTATATTTGTACTATTAAAAAAAAATTTCTTTTTGTCTGTAATTTTAACAAGCAGGGGCATATTTATGAAGAGGCGAATTAGGCGCGCGTCTGTGAAAAATAATAAATGAAGACGATAAAAATAAGATCTGGTATTTTATAATCAGAGTTGTTTAATTGAATTAATAATAAATAATACAAATGGCGTAGCGTGGATTAATATAGACGTGGGGGAAGTCGCATCAGCGAGGCCCCTTTCTTTCGTTCCCAAGATCTAACCAATAAATCTATCGTGACATACATGCTTTGACACCAACTACCTACTCAAGGTAGTAGGTTCAGGAAAACTGTATTTTCATTGTTTTGCCATTATTTGTAAAATAATAATTACAGGTCACAAACAAACACGGTTTTAAAGGAATACGACACTTCGGATAAGGTATTGGAACTTTGATTTTACATTGAACGAAAGCGAATCGGTAAACTGCCCACACCAAGAAAAGTAGAGAGGAGGAAATTCGAAAAGGAAATATACACACAGTCACACCAATTTATCAAAAATATAAATTAATTAAACGGACTAATCTAAAGCAGAAAATATTGGAAATAATTTGGTTTGCAGAGAGAATAGTTAGGATGGAAACCGTGGAATTGTAATATAGGATACAGTACACTTCAGTAGATTGTTTATTTCAATGAGAGAATGGCGTTTTTATCCTACACCTATGTCCTTAGAATCAAAGCCGATTAACTCAAAATCTATTGAGACAATCTAGCCAAGAAAAGATTACCACAGGCTTTAAAGAAAGATAAAAAAATAGGTCTTTCGTCAAACAATACCAAGCATTCGATTCTCCTTCTCTCCGGAAATCAGTTCAATAGCATATGATTTCCTTTGTGGAAAATTCCCTACCTCATCTAATATGTCCCTCAAAACATATTATCACAACGAAAAAGGATCCGAAACAATGACGCTTAGCACCACTCAGAAGAATAAAATATAACTCTTATTAGACATAAATTCTTAAAAATAATGCTCAGTTTTCTTCGACCCACATTCTATCTTACTAAATTGAAAAAAAAATTCCTATAGGAATATGTATGTATTAAAATTAAAACATATAATTAGAAAAGAATGCATAGATAGATTAGAGATACAAAGGGATAAGATAAGATAACTTTATTTTTGCCTATTAAACTATCTAGTTGGGCCACGCAATTGTTGAAACTGACCTTTTGTTTAAACACATAAGCAGACATGCAGAGGTGAGAAAGCAGATAGTAGAATCAGGATGTTATGGATGTCCTTTCTTAGCCGAGATGTTTGAAGATATACTATCCTTCTTCTTCTCTCCACTATTCATTTTTATATTAACCACGATATATATATTCTGTTTCAAAGTCTTCCGATTCTCAACCAATCTGAAATAAATACAGTTACAGATTTAAAATAATTAGAGTTTGTGTTGTGCCAAATAAACAATAGTAGGAAGAGGTAAAACGCTAAGATTTTGGTAGTAAATAACAATCAATTTCGATGTCTTATATAATCCGTATATTTTGGGATGCATTAACAGCAATCGGTTGAAAAATATATTAGCAATGTCAGTTACCGAAAGACAATCAGTAAGTTGTTACAATACTATTTTTCCCTTAAAAACATTGTTTTATAAAATTTTAATCTTACCTGACTCCCACTACGAAACGACATTGAAAATATGTACTCATTAAATCAACAATTCACTCTGATAAAACACTAATGTGGTTTCATAGTGTGAGTTAGATAAGATTAAAATTTTATAAAAAAAATGCTTTTAAGGGAAAAAAATTTAAATATTATTGTAACAACATAATGATTGTCTCTCTACAACTCATACATATTGTTTTTATATATATTTTTCAGCCACTGAAATCCTTTTGTATATTTTACCTATAATATTATATGGTTTTCGAATGGAGGGGGGGGCTCTAAAAAGGTATTGTGCCCCGGGCGCGAGTTAAGCTTGCTACGCCACTGTTTTCATATTATAAATTAAATTAATATCTTATGATATAATACTTATACAATACTTTTATAATATAGTAGAAGGAAAATAAAAAGAAAGAGCAGCTAATTATATTTTCTTTTATTATACCCTCAGTGCTGACGTTTCGGTCCTGTTTATGGCCATCCTCAGAGCATTAGGGTTGTCATCATTAATTTCAATTTCAACATTTCACCTATATTAAACATTGTTGGTCGATTTTATATATCAATGGTAAAGTCTGCGAGTTAAATTCTTTGTGACTGCTCTATCGAGTTTGGTTTATGTCATTCACCTTCCTTACGATATATAAAATTATTGATCATATTAATTACTAAATGTCTAATTATAAATCTCACCAATTAATCTTTATTCAGGTGTTTCAGATTGGCGTATCCACTCATCAGTTGGAAAACAAATAGACGAAATTGCCGAAGACAGTATTTGTATTTATCTACAAATAAAGGAAAATAGATTTTTAATATTCATCAGAGAAAAATTCAGAGATATGTTTTATAAAATTGAATGAGAGTTGGACAAATAGATGTTTTGATGTGAATGAGTTATTATTTTAATTGTTTCATGTAAAACAACCTGTGAGGTATTAATAAATAATTCGTTTTGAATATTTTCAAATACTTTTATTTAGACTTTCATGAGTATTATGATTAATAAGACATTTTTTTTTGACAAAAAATCTTTAACTTTATTAATGTACTATTAACAAGTTAATTAAAAGTTAATTTGCTTAATATACTTTATTAAAGTGAAAACTTATATGCCAAAAAGTCTTTTCTTATTCAAATAGACCTAAGTCAAGAAAATTAATATAAAATATGCTCTCTTAATTATTTATACTTTTTTTTTAGACTCATAATTAGAATTCAAAAATTATCTGAGAGAGATATAATAAATGGAAATTTATTATTTTTTTTCGCGACATGGTCTGTCTGTCTGTGTGTCTGGGTTCAATTTTAAGCATGAAGGAATTGAGCTATGAGTTTGAAATTTTATATTTAAGTTTTGTACCCTCCTGGACCGTGAAAATAAGCTTTTAAACAAAATCGGCCAAAAAATACTAGTACTTTGCTGATGTATAATGAGGGACAATATTAAGTCTCACCCATGCGTTTGCTACGTGTGATTATTTCATTGTTTTTAAAAAAATACTATATATTTTTTAATGGAGTTCTCAGTTCCCGCAGTTTAGTTCCCCTTTTATGCTTATCCTTTTGTTTTTATTTTCTTCCTGGCTGCATGTGACCACTGGTCATTATAGGTCTTCGGACCTTATGCACCCATTCCAAAAAAAAGTGGTTGGTTTCTAATGAATCATTAGAGAGCAGTAAAAACACACCAAATTCTAATCTTAAAATATTTGACAAGATTAATATCCTCTACATAATCAAAATTTCTATTACAAATACATTAGTAATATACAAGTATATTTTATAATATGACTGTCCCGAAGAAGAGGGCGACCTGCCCTCAAAATTCGACAGCTAAAATACATTGTTTATTAAATTAATTCTTTTGGCTGACACCTCGTCTTTATAATTCCTGAATCTACAGTACCGGTAACTAAATTAATATTTAAATATTTAAGTTTCTAAATAATACATCCATTTTTATTGTAATTAATTTAAAAAAATTAAAAGCCCATTTTGGAGCTATGCCCCTCCACCTCCCAGGTACAACACTGCATACGAGGAAGCATGCGAATTAAACAAACCTCGAATTGAACAAGTGGTGATGTTTAGTTTCCCACGGGATCAAAATTTGTTTCACTAATGAATGATAAATCTAAATAGAAGAGATCTTTTGGATTTTACGCATGAACAATTAAATAGCAGTAATATAAGAGTGTCATTTGCATTTTGACACTTTATTTTATTAATGTTTAATGTAACATTTGGATAAACTAATTTATAAAAGTAATATTTTTACTCACTTTCTATCATACTGTTTTAGATGGATCTTTCTTTTCGATAAAATAAATACGATTAGGCAAATGTGAATCACTTTTTCCAAGAGATTGGAGACGGAAGTTGGCAAATGTCGATCTACAAAAAAAAAAAAAAGAACAAGTATGTAAAATATATATTATCTTATTTTCTAATATATTTATCTATAAATTTGCTTATTTTCATGATTATATATTAATAAAATTAGTAATTTTGGAAAATTTTATCTTTATATAAATTATTTGAAATTGCCCGCTTAAAAATTGATTCCCCAGAGTCTAAGATGAAATTAGATCTTTTTTTCTTATGTCAATGTTTTTGCATAATGAAAAGTTTTCTTCTTTTTCATTAAAAAATCATCTATCTATAATTGTTTAGAACTATCTGGTTAAAAACAATTACTATCAAATATTGTGTGTATACATATAATAGAATATAAATTTAGTAAGAGTTCAATTTTTCTTTTTTATGATAATCATAATAATGTTATAAAGTTTAACCTCAATTTTTTTTTTTCTTTACAGAAGCATTAACTTCATCGTCTGATTATTAGAAAAATGAATTATATATTTTAATCGCCATTCGGAATATTAATAAAGATCAGATATATGAAATAAGAAGTCGAAATTGTTTTTGAAAACTTTTTAAAAAGATGTCCAAAAAAAAAAACGTTTCCATTTTTAAGGTAAATTGTGATTTTATGCAGGGTGTGCAAGATAAAACCCCGATCCCTGTCCAGAGACCGAGAGCCTTGTCTAGTATCGACGTAACCGTTCTGTGTAAAGAGATTTCACGTGCCCAAGAATGCTTAGAAGCCGGAGGGACCATTTTCACCTTGTGCTATGTAAGTGAATTGAATTTTAAAAGAATAATGTAATAAAGATTTATAGATATTCATATTAATCCCATTGTGTGTCACAGGACCAGCCTCAGCTGGTTTATACAGATATAGGCCTAGTTTTAATTTTAGTTTAAGATTATTTTTTAATATATTAATGAGATAATTTATAAATATTTGTAATTTAATTATTCAAATAATTGTTTTAGGATTAACTCACCTGGGAGAACGAAAATATTAAGAAATATCAAAGATGGCGACCTGTATCTTTTAGAGAGCATCGTGTTCATTGTTTAATCGCAAGTGAACTCATCAATGAGAATGCTAGGTGCGCGAAGGTAACTATACTTATTATCAGCAAAGAATATTAAAATATATTTATCATTTTTGTTTCCCAAAAAAGTAATATTTATATTTACAGTATAATAAAAAATAAAATAAATAATGAAAAAAATCCAAATTGAATTGAATATTAATAAATATAATAACAAATCTTAAAATAAATCAAAAAAATTTTTTCAAAGAATATAATATCTTAATTTAAAAAATTATCCACATTATTATTAGAATGTATATATTTCAATTTATTGAAAAAGTTAAACTCTTGGTCAATAAAGAGAAAAATTTATATTTTTAATATATATTATGTTATTTGAAGGAAAAGGGGAAAATATTTTTGTTAGTCCCCTTTGAGTATCAATACTAATCAAGACATCCCAGGTTTTTTGTGTCAACATATATTTAGTTTCCGACAGTACGGTATTTTTGAATTCAAGATGTATTATTTAAAAACAGAAAAATATTCATATTTTTTTTTACTTTCTCTTACCCTATATATGAAAGGAATATATAAAGAGAGAAAGTATTTCGATCATGTCAAAAATTCGATGTCGAGATTTTTTACCATGGCAACCATTTCTCATATCTTTTTTATGAAGTACAAGAGTAAAGTAGCCTGTAGTAGACATGAATCCATTACTTTCTCTCTATATATTAACATATATAGGTAAGACAAAGTAAAAATAATAACTTACTAAATTATTAAAAAAACATACATTTACAATAAAATGAGCTTTATTTATTTTAAATAAAAGTTAAACTAAAATTTAAAATTAACTTAAGTCTAATTTACATATTAACTGTTAATTCTAATTATTTCAGTTTCCCTGGGATGATACTGATCTAAAAACTTTGCAAATATTTGGCATAATCGTCAGGTGTACTCTCTTTTGATGTCTATAAAATATTGGAAAAACTCCTAAAAAAATATCCTCTGCATCATCACTGTGTGAAAATTTTCCACTGAAGCGATAATCTAATTAACACACATTAAAAAATCCAACTCAGTTAATTAGAGCTACAGATTCTTTTTTTTCTCCCTATTATTATCTGCCCTTATTGTCCGTGGTTAGGTGCAAAGGGATTCATTAAAAAAAAATTATGATTCATCATCGTGACGTTAAAAGATTTTTTCCGGATAGGCTAGATCAGAAAGAAAAAAAAAACGTTTTAGTCGATTGAACTCCTTCCAAATAGCTCTTCTATTTGAGGTGAATTTTCCAGGATTTTTTTTTACATTGCGATTCATCAATTAACTCAGACTAAGGCTCAAATTCAGAAACGCTTCTAAAACAAATCTTAACTTAATGGGAATTACTATGCTTTTTTTTATATAGAAATTGTTTTCAAAGATCTTCTTTAATTAGACAATTAATGAAAAATTTTAACAGTAGAGGTTACTTGTCGTATTATGGCTGTTTGACGTGCCAGGAGAAATTTATTTAAAATAATAAATTTTTATAGGAAACTTTATTTTAACTCTGATTAAGTTTTGATGGAATTTTAGTGAATTTTTATATACAGTAGAACCTCGCATAGCGAGTAATTCGCATAACGAGCAAAACAAATTGTAAAAGATTGACTTGCGACGTTTCGCATAACGAGTGGCGAGGAAAGGGAAAGTTCCGGATCACTCTGTGTCATGGGAGAATGTTATTGTTTCGCATAACGAGTGTTTCGCTTTACGAGTACCACTCTGGAACGAATTATGCTAGTTAACGAGGTTCTACCGTATATGAATATCTTAATAATATACAACGATTTTGATTAAAAGCCTATTTTCACGCCTCAGGAGGGTGCCTAACTTAAATATAAAATTTAAACCTCGTAGCTCATGCTTTAAATTCAACACATAGACATACCATTTCGGAAAAACCATTTTTTTGGATTTAGTGAACCTCAAAACGTGTATATCCATCAAAATCTCGACATCGAATTTTAGACATGAATCCAATACTTTCTCTCTCTCTCTCTCTCTATATATATATATATATATATATATATAGGTAAGAGAATGTAAAAATTCACTGTACAAATTTTAAACTCATTTGTCAAAAACAATAGAATATGAGTATTTATCAGGCCTTGAGAATGGCCATTCAGACCGAAACCATACCATGGTATTTGTACAATTTGATCGGCCAAAATAAAGTTTCCCTCAAAAATTTATTATTTTTAATAAAATTTTCCTGGCACCTCCAACAGCCATAATACGACCGTAAATCTTGATTCTTTTCTTAATTTCGCCATCTTTTCAAAAAATGAATTATATATAAAAATCTGGGGCAATTGTTCTCAAATCACACCAGATTGTTTAAGATGAGTTGGAGTTTCCTCTCTTTTCTCTGGTTATCCTAATGAGAATATAAATTTTAAAGAACATCTAAAAAAAGTAATTGATTTATGAATTTAGAGCTATTTTGAAAAAAAAAAAAAACAAGTTTATCAGATTGTTCCATATGAGAGGGGTACCTAACTTAAATACAAGGGAGGACTGGTGTGACTGCTCGCACAGCACACAATTGTCGCTTACTTTCGGTAATCTAAAGGTGCATTATGTGCTTAACAGATTTTTTTTGTGTTGAAATAGATTTGAACACACCCTCGGACAGACCATTTTGAGCGACACACTTTTTTTGGAATCAGGGATCTTCAAAACGAGTATTTCCATCAACATCCTGGACATCGAGTTTTTTGACAAGATCGCAATATTACATATATAGGTAAGAGAAAGTAAAAATATATACACACATCAAAATTTTAAGTATTATTTAATTTTATATTAAAAAAAAAAAACTGGCTGTGAGTATTAAATATAGATGTATGGAATGGAGTCAGCCAAGGAAAAGTATACCGACGTAGTATACCTCCCTGACGTAGTATGTCGACGTTTCGAGTCATTACGCTCTTCCTCAGTATAGTCTAAGTATCAATTATTACAGATGGTAGTAATTAGATTGTCAGTTAAAATCATTGTCGCGGTGCGGTCGGCGGAATAAGTTTTTTGCTACCGGAAGAAATAGAACAGGCCGGCCCATCGCACGGACTGTTGAAGATATAAAAAGAAGGGACAGACATGTAAAGAACAAAAGGACTGCCAGTCCCAGCTCGGGTAGCTCGTGGTCGCCATCCACGTACCCACAAGATACGGGCCCCTGAGCATAGGTTTATGATTTAAACCAGTGGTTCCCAACCTTTTTTGATGTGCGATCCACTTTTTCCCATAAAAAAACGCTCAGGCCCGTGTATATATTAATATATAATTTTATATAAATATATATATAATTTTTATCTTTCCTTGGGCGCCCGCGGCCCAGTTCCAATCAGCCCGCGGCCCACGGGTTAGGAACCGCTGATTTAAACAATAATTTTAATATCGAATGCATGTGTTTAAATTCAAAGCAACTTGTACATTGTACATTTAAACACATGCTGTGTATTGGATATTAAAATCATTGAACCAACATTAATGTTGTTAAATTTCTGTTTAATGATGAAAAATGACAATCTAATTACCATCTGTAACAATTGAAACTTAGACTGTTCCTAGGAAGAGCGTGACGAGCGCTCGAAACGTCGACGGTATACTTTTCCTTGACTGACTCCATTCCAAACATATATATTAAAAATCTGGTGTGACTGTCGCACAGCACACAACTTTCTCTTATCTTCGGTAATCGAAAGTTGTGTTCTGTGCTTGTCACACCAGATTTTTCGTGTCGACATATGTTTAGTTTTCGCCCATATATTACAATTCAAGATGTAATAAAATTTATAAACATGGGGGAAAATATTTATATTTTGTTACCATGGCAACCATTTCTTCTATCTTTCCTATGAAGCACAAGAGTAAAGTGTGCTTCAAACAATTTTGAGGGCAAAATGAGAATATACATTTTTAAGAAACTCTAAAAAATAATTGATTTTTGAATTTTAAACAAAATCGTTAGAGCGAATTTTGAGAAAATCGAAAAAAACTGAAAAAGTACATCAGTAAAGTACTAGTACCCTTTGGCCGATTTTGATTAAAAGCTTATTTTTCCGGTCCCGGGAGGTGCCTAACTTAAATATAGAATTTCAACCTCCTAGCTCAATTCCTTCATGCTTAAAATTGAACACACGCAGACAGAACATGTCGCGAAAACCACTTTTTTGGATTCCGGGGACCTCAAAACGTGTATATCCATCAAAATCTCGACATCAAATTTTTGACATGAATACAATACTTTCTCACTATATATATATTTACATATATACATAGGTAAGAGAAAGTAAAAATAAAATTTGATTTCCAAGATAATTTTTTCAAAATCTCGGGGGGGGTGGTGGTAATTACCTCCCTTTACCCCCTTGTATCCGCCCTTGCTTAAATATATATTCCTTTCGTTCTTGAGATATTTTGTTTTAAACTTGTATTTCCATCAAAATGTCTACATAGAATTTTTGATGCGATCTCAAGTCTTTCTCTCTCTCTCTTTATATATATATATAAAGCTAAGAGAACGCAAGAAGATTAGAGAAATTCGCTTTAAGTTGAGATTTTTTTTTTTAGAAGTCTTTCTGAATATGGATCTAAATTTCAACAACTGAAAAGAATTGCCGTCTCGCATGCATAACATCATTTCTCTATTTTCCTGGCCCTTCTTGCTGTTTAAAATAAAATAAAAAAAAAAAAAAGCTAAAGTTTAAATTGTTTCTAAGTATTCAACAAAGAGGAATAAACTCTATGATATATACTAAATAATTTGAAAAAAAAAAGGCTATAGAACTATACTAAGTATTCACTTTCAATGATTAAATAAACAAATGCGTTGCTAGTTTTACATATCTTATTAAATTCTTAGATGAGAAATATGGAAAGAGAATGAGAAAACTTTTACGAAATTCTATTTCAAGAACTTTATTAATTTTTATTTTTTATTAAGAAACAAATAACTCTTTTTTATATTTTCTACCCTTCCGATTCAATTGTAGAAATACTAGAATTGTTATTAAATAATCATAAGCTTTAAGTTTTATAATTTAAAAAAAAAAAAAAAGTTAAATATCATATTGTTTATATTTAGGGTTTAATGTATATTGTTTGAAAAAACAATTCCATTGTATTGTTTTTGTAGATAAGTCAGAACTTAAAACAAAACATCTCGGGGAGGTGGGGGGGGGGGGACATTTCGCCTCCTTTAACTCATTCCACCAATTAACCTTCATAATATCACAAGCCGCTTTATTACTTAGTATAAAGTATTCATAAAATCAATTAGACACCACTGGGGTAAATTACCCCTCCCCAAAAAAGTTGCTCTTGTTTTAACTTGATTTTTAATTAAAAATTTCTAAAAATATATTTTAGGATTAGGGGAGTTAGGTGCAATAATCCGCATAGAACAAACCCAAGCACTGGGATTTAAATAACAGGGGGTGTAGTTAGGATTATTATTGTATTGCCATCGTGTCAAAAAATTCGATGTCGAGATTTTAATGGAAATACATGTTTTGGTTGGTTCAAAAAAGTGGGTCCCGCAAATTGGTCTGTCTGTTTGTAACGATTTTAAGAATGAAGGAAATAAACTACCGGATTGAATTTTTATATTTAAATTAGGTACCCTCCCGGACAGATAAAGTAAGCTTTTGAACAAAATGGGCCAAAAAGTACTAGTACTTTACTGAAGTACTTTTTCAGTTTTTTTCGATTTTCTCAAAATTGACTCTATGATTTTGATTAAAATTCATAAATCAACTATTTTTTAGATGCTGCTAAAAAAGTATATCAGGAAAATTTTTCGTGAAATTTGTTTGAAGTACACTTTACTGATATAAAATTTCAGATTTTTCAAATTCTCTTTCGTCTCTTCCTTCCATAGAGCCAATGTTAAATCCCTTTGGGGATTTGCATGTTAATTTCGATTCAAAAGGGGGTCCCCCTTTGGAACTTTTTACACATTATAAAATTTTTTTTTCAAATTCTTATGAAATTTTGTATTTATTTAGAATTCTCTATTGTGTATAAAATATCCAAATATGAGATTAAAATTTTCAAAAATAACTATTGTTTATTTCAAGCAGTCAACATTTAAAATTCAAGTTTGGAACTAAGGTGCTATGGGAAAATAAATATATCTCACAAAAAATATGGTGTGACAAGCACGATGCACATTTTTCGATTACCGAAGGTGCCGCTGGCGATGCGGGGTCCGCGGACCTCACTCTTTCCCTCCAACCCTACATGCGTTTTGCGACCAGAAGAAATAGAACAGGCCGGCCAGTCGCACGGTCTGACGCCCGTTGAAAAGAGGAAGGAAGAGACAGACATACAAAGAACAGAAGGGACTGCCTGTCCCAGCTCGGGTAGCTCGTGGTCGCCATCCACGTACCCACAAGATGTGGGCCCCTGAGCAACAAGCTCTCTATTTATGTATAAACTTCTTTTGTTTATTTTCATACTGTTTAGGCAAATTTGTTCCATTGGTGCATGTGTTGTTATTTTTCTATATTTTTGAAATTCCCCCGACTAGTACCAAATATATTTAAAAAGTTTTGTTTCTTATTTTTTTCAGAGTTTACTCCTAAATGAAGAAACAGATTTTCAAGATAATACGTTCATAAAAACATTGTGATATTACTTTTTTGTACTCCAACTTAAGTAAGTTTCAACTGTTGTCTCATGTGACTTATTTTTCTTTTTTTACTTTCTCTTACATCTATATATACATATGTTAAATATATATAGAGAGAAAGTATTGGATTCATGTCAAAAATTCGATGTCGAGATTTTGATGGAAATACACGTTTTGAGGTCCCCTGAATCCAAAAAAGTGGTTTTCGCGACATGGTCTGTCTGTGTGTCTGTGAACAAAATATCTCAAGAACAAAAAGAGCTAGGAGGTTGAAATTTTATATTTAAGTTAGGCACCCCATGGGACGTGACACGAAGCTTTTGAATATAATCGACCAAATAGTACTAGTACTTTACTGATGCACTTTTTCAGTTTTTTTCGATTTTCTCTAAATTTGCTCCAACGATTTTTTTTTTTAATTTAAAAATCAATTATTTTTTAGATTCTCTATAAAATTTATATTCTCATTTTGTCATTGAAATTTTCTGAATACCACTTTACTCTTGTACTCCATAGAAAAGATAGGAGAGGTTACCATGGTAGCAAAATATAAATATTTTCCCATACTTATAAACTCTTACGTAATCGAAAGTTGTGTGCTGTGCACCAGTCACACCAGATTTTTTCTACATAAAGCCACCCTATCGTTTAGAGCAAACCCCCCGCAAAATATTTTCATAATGAATATTGATCAAGAATTATGTTTTATGACACTTTTGTACAAGACCCTTAATTAACATTTCAAGGCGAAAAGAGATATAAATTAGCAATGGAAAAAAAAATGAAAAATGTAAGCTTTTCCCCCACCCCTTCTAAGGTTTTCAATAATAGTCATCAGCCGTTTAGGAAATTATTATCCCTACTCTAAAAGTGTACAGGTCAAAAGACACTTCACGACACTTAATATTAATCACAAGGTTCACGTCTTTTTCACTATATATCAGAAAATAAGAAAACGACACTCGTAACTATCTCTCTAGAATTTCATAAATGCTCCGACTATAACATAAAATCTCATATTAATATCAAAATCTTCCTTTTGACACGATTTTTATCTATATCTATTTAATTGATATAACTTTTGTTTTGTTTGAGAGATTTATTTTAATGTGTTGACATATGTTACTATTACTCGTATTTTGTGTTGTTATAGAATCGTAACATTTCGAATGAATAGGACTCCAGATGCACCGCAAATTTAATCCTGGCACATATTTGACTATAAAAGCTGGCAAATTTCTATCTTAAACTCGTCTCATAAATTAAATTATATTACTCGCATTTATCAGATTTTTTGATAGATATTATGAAATATAAATTATTTTGCATATATACACAACCATATTATATATATATATATATATATATATATATATGATGAGATAAATTGTGAATGAGGTTTTTTATGTTATAATAAGATTCACACCAAACTTTGAAAGTGGCAATATATCTTTTTATAGCATTAGATTAAAATTATTCAGACAACAATTTAAGTAAAATTTAATTTAATTTATGCTATATATAAGATATAGGTCTAGATCTTGGTCATAAATAGAATATATCATTTCTTGCAATTATTATAAGAAATAGTATAATTTTTTTTTTATTTTAAAAATCAAATAAATAGACATGGCTTCGAAAATATTCATTGGTACAGTGAGGGCCACAATTAAGTCCCCACTTGATAGCTAGAGCCTTAAGGGGCGAGTCTCAAAAAAAACGTTATTAGCCGATTCAGAAGCTGGTTACTCTAGGCGGCAAGAGATGGAGTTAGTTCAGCACATAGGGAAACAAGCATTTTAGTCCATTTCATTTGAAAGGTTCCAGAAAATTAATTAAAGGCAAAAAATTAATTATTCTTTAACACAATGATTACTAATTTAATTATCTATAAGATATAGACAGATTTTTTAAAAAATATCTTAATCTGCAATAAAAAAAAAACAAATTTCGGAAATCAAAAAAGGGCTTCTATAAGTTGTAAATATTTTAATTCAAAAAAAAAAAATTGAGGTCGATAGCTTCAAAATTGTTGCCGCTGGAACCTCTAAATATCAGCACCTTAAGTTTAGGGTATTGTATAGTGAAATAATTTTAATGACCGAAAAGATAAAACGTACAATTTGGTACAGATCATTTTATTTTACCTTTTCAAATTTAAAATTATTTCACCATATACCATATTCTTGAGGCTCTAGCTAGCTATCAGGTGGGGACTTAATTGTGGCGCTCACTGTACCAGAAGGTGTGAAATACTCAAGGAGAATGTTTACCTTCCACCAATCAAAACACGTGTTATGCCTCTTATATATGTCGCAGACAGATCGTGAAATTAGACAGTTCATGAACTGTCTAGACATTTCATGAACTGCAGCCAGATCGTGTAATGGTCAAACAGTTTCATGATCTGGCTAAAAATTTTAGACAGTTCATGAAATGCAATTGGGCCTTAGACAGATCGTGTAATGCTCGAGAATTACATGAAATGTCTAAATTTTTTAGGCAGTTCATGAACTGCCTAACAGCAGTTTTGCCGATCGTGTACTGTTTGTAAAGCAAATAAAGATCTCGAAAAAAAGTCAATTTTTTTCAATATTATTATTATTATCGATTACTAAATTTTCCAAATCTTCCTCACTTTGTAAATCTTGAGTTAAGGTGCACGTCTCGGGGTTCTAATTTTGGGAGATTCCAGCGGCCACAAATTTGAAGCTATCTACCTCAATTTTTTTTTAAATTAAAGCTATTTAAAATGTCTACAACTTATAGAAGCCCTTTTTTTGATTTTCGAAAAAATAAATTTTTTTTTTTAGATTTATTGCATTAAATTACAAACAGTACACGTTCGGCAAAACTGCTGTTAGGCAGTTCATGAACTGCCTAAAAAATTTAGACATTTCATGTAATTCTCGAGCATTACACGATCTGTCTAAGGCTCAATTGCATTTCATGAACTGTCTAAAATTTTTAGCCAGATCATGTAACTGTTTGACCATTACACGATCTGGCTGCAGTTCATGAAATGTCTAGACAGTTCATGAACTGTCTAATTTCACGATCTGTCTACGACATATATATCATTACTAGAGCCCGGATATTTATGCACAATCATACTTTAAAATATTCATGCATTAATGCACTATAAAATGACCAAATATGCTCTAGCACAAATTGAGTCGTTTTTTTATATTATATTTTTATTTTTTTATAACAATGAACAACCAATTTCTCTAAATTTTCTTCATTTAAGGACATGTCTTTATTTCTTCAAAACAAAGCAAAAATATGCACATATGCTCGGAACAAATAGGGTTATTTCGAACCGAATACTCATGAAATGGATAACTGCAAAGTTTCAGTAACGTATTCAGCTTCTATACAAACATGCATTTGCATGAACATCCGGACTCTAATTATTACTGATTTATGGTTGCATATATACACACCAATTTTTATATATATATATATATATATATACATATTCAGTTGTGATTATTAATTTTTTTTTATTGATTGAACAGGTGGGAATCGACAGCCCTGCTGGCAATGGAACTAAATATAGTCAACCAATAAATACATTCCTTGTTTGCCCTGGAAATCTTAATTCAAAGTTGAAGAGGATGCTATTTTTTTCAACGCTGCATTGTCAGTGCCTCGACAAGAACATGTAAGATAGATGTTGGTCTACATGAGAATTTTAAGTATCTTCTGAATGGGATCTGCAGAATCAGTCAGGAATCTGAACTATTAAACTCCAAAAAATCTTGGTCATTTTATAAGGAACAACAAACTTGAAAATATGAAAATGAACAACAATCGCAAAGGATTCTCAAATTTAACAAACGTAAATATTCAGAGGAAAGTATTGGGAAGAAGTCCTGTTTGGCAAACCTGAGAATATGGCTCATCTTCCCAGTACTTTTATTTTTCATTAATAGGTAATATAAATTGTACACAAGGTTATTTGTTTCAATTCATTTTATTGACTTAATACGCATTTCGACACATGTGTGTCATCTTCAGAAGTAAACTCGAAATGCGTATTAAGTCAATAAAATGAATTGAAACAAATAACCTTGTGTACAATTTATATTACCTATTTAAATATGTTTCAACTAGTGCCAACGGTCGCCAGTATCAATTTAATTTTTCATTAAATTTAAAAAACTTGAAATTAAATTTGCCTGGGGGTTAGTAATTTGAGGTAAAATTAGACCAGCTGTTTTTATTTCATTTTTTTTCTCAACAATGAATGGAAATATTCTTTTCTCAATTTATTCACAAATCCATATCTGAGGACAGATCTCTTTACAAATTGTAATTGATGGTTAATCAGCAGCCAGTTTGATGGAACAAATTCACTTTTTATGAATGTAATAAAGAATTCTTACCCATTAAGATCATTATCCGTTTAAAATAAAGAGTGCTCGCTAAGCGAGGTTCTACTGTACATTCCCCTTGGCGGGAAAATAAAAATACCCATAAATGACCATTAGGTGCCCTTAAAATCGGAATTTCGAAAAATCGCTTTTTAAATGACACCTACTATACAAACGTAATCTACATGCCAAATTACAGCTTTCTAGGTCTTACAGTTTAGGTTGTGCAATAATTGAATGTCAGTCAGTGAGTCAATGACCCTGTCTCTTTATTATATATATATAGATAATCTTTAATTGTACGATTACAGTGATTTTGAGTTAGGATATTTAATCTTTATTTAGAAAAGGCATATCTTTTAGCGAATTTCCTTTTCACTAGAGCCACAGGAAGTTAACAGCTATAAGGACAAAGACATATATAGGGCAAGGGTCTGGTGAGGTTTCCATAGTCATTAGTTGTCCATTGTCGGT
Source organism: Euborellia annulipes (assembly GCA_023213315.1). Classification (NCBI taxonomy): domain Eukaryota; kingdom Metazoa; phylum Arthropoda; class Insecta; order Dermaptera; family Anisolabididae; genus Euborellia; species Euborellia annulipes. The sequence continues at coordinate 171,160 of JAKCPI010016390.1, read as the reverse complement.
GTGCAAAAGTGGAGATAAATCTTTGAAGCCTGTCTAAATCCAAAAGCAAATGTTGCTATATATACTCTATACATTATATCAAACATATATTTATACAAGGTCCTTAAAGAAATTGTAGAAATATAAATTGTTGCCAAAAAAATAAAGAAAATATTAATTTGACTTATGTTAAATGTTAAGTTTGAGTTCTACGATCCTCGGCATAGGCGTAGTAAGATATTTTCCGTTGGGGAGGCATCATCATGATCCCCTTCTAATTGAACTTCATTATTATTATATTATATTTTTATTTATTATACTTATTTATGTAAAACTGATTTTATTTTTAAATGGGCCCCAAATTTAAGAAAAAGTAATTTTTCACTCTCAATATAATGAAAAATTAAAGTATTTCCTAAAATATTAACTTTATCGGAATAATACTTATGTACGATATTGCTCTATTCTTGATTGTGGATAACTTTTGTTTGAAGAAATTTTTTGTATCTCTTGAGACGGCTACACACGTAGCTGTAAACTTGACAAGCATGCACGTGCAATCTTTTTGTACAAGCAAACTGTAGAGTCTGTAGGAGAATTGTGCGTAAGCATTTTAATTGTGCAAGCCGCTTGATGCTCGATTGAATTTTAATCATGCACAAGCATATTTGCGCAAGCAAAATTCTCCGCCATTTTATAGACGTCTTGACATTTGATATTTATTTATTATATATTAATTCATTTAAAATTTCAATTTAAATATTAATATTTATTGTGTCTCTGTTTAAAGCAAGTGAGTATTTCTTGTTATCTTCGAGTTTGACATTTTTAGGTTAATTTTCGGCATAAACTGTTTCTTGCACATGCATGCTTGTCAAGTATGCAGTTACTTGTGTACGGAATGCGAAACCCTGACTGATCCTCAGCACAAAAGGCAGAAACTCTACCACTGCGCTGCGGCCCAGGGGTAAAAAATATTGAGAGATATAAAAATTTTTTCAAATAAAACAGTACTTAATTAAGAATAGAGTAATATTATATCAATATGTATACAATTTAATACTTATTAATTCAAATAGCCGACACAGATAGGGTGCCGGCGGGAGTCGAACCACGGAACTACCGATTTGTACTCAGTGTGCCGTACCACTGAACCAAAGCACGGCTTTCGGTTATTTGCGATAAAGTTAATACTATAGAAGATATTTAAATTTTCATATTTTTGGGAGATTGTAAATGACATTATCTCAACTTTCTGGCTAATTTATAAGAAAATCAGTTTACACAATCTCTATATTATAATAAATAAAAATGTAATAAAATATTTGACACCTTAGACACCTTTCTACATGATTTATTTTTCGATATATTTTGTTATGAAATTTTCAGAAAAAGGTGAAACGATACTCTCGCCCACACGACCTCAGGGTTGAGGGGGACGATAGCCCCCAACACTTCCTACGCCTTTTCTCCTCAGTATGTTGAGATATTATCTTCGAGTTTATCATTTAAAAACAAAGGAAATTGCTCAGGAACTTAATTTCTATCTAAAATAATATTTTCCATCTTCTCTTTAATCATCATCTCTATTTAGATTGAATTTCGATTATTTCCCCCTTAAACCCTTGTTTAGAAAATGCCAGCCCTCTTTTCAAGTTGACGTAAACGGATCGTCCTCTCGTGTTTAGAGAGTGTAGTAGTAGACCAATGTACCACTATATGTTAGATCGAAATTTTTACAATCTATTTTATAAACACCAATCGACAATCTGATGTTGTCATTGAGATTGTTCGGTCGATCGACGAATGCGATCAGAGCCTTCTCCGTATCAGAAAATCTAAGCCAAAGACATGCTTTTTGAGAGGATAAGTTAAGCGCCTTTTCTTCAAATTCTTTCATAAATATATTAGCAGATAGAAGGGAGAGTAGTGAATCCATTACAGTGTTAAATAAGAAATAGACCTTTGACACCAAACACCAACGAACAATAAACAAAACATAAAAAGATGATTCGAAAATAAGCTATCATTTTTTACTTTCTCTTACCTATATATGTAATATATAGTGAGAAAGTATTGCGAAAATTCGATGTCGAGAAATACACATTGTGAGGTCCCCTGGGACCAAAAAAATGGGTCCCACAAATTGGTCTGTCTGTGAGTAACGATTTTAAGCATGAAGGGAATGAGCTGCCAGTTTGAAATTTTATATTTAAGTTAAGCACCCTCCGGAGGTGTGAAAATAAGCTTTTGAACAAAGTCGGCCTAAAAGTACTAGTACTTTGATGAAGTACTTTTTCAGTTTTTTTTTTTCGATTTTCTCAAAATTGGCTGTAACGATTTTGATTAAAATTCATAAATCAATTATTTTTTAGATGCTCTTTAAAAAGTATATCAGTAAAATTTTTCGTGGAAATGGTTTGAAGTACACTTTACTGATGTAGTATTTCAGATTTTTCAAATGTATTTTCTGGCTTTTCCTTCCATCGAGCCAATGTTAAATCCCTATGGGGATTTGCATGTGAATTTAGATTCAAAAGGGGGTCGGTCCCCTTTAGAACTTTTTACACGTTTAAAAAAAATTTTCCAATTTTTATGAAATTTTGTATTTATTCTCTCTTGTGTATAAAATATCCAAATATGAGATTAAAATTTTGCAAAATAACTTTATTTCAAGCAGTCATCATTTAAAACACAAGTGGTCAAGTTTGGAACCAAGGTGCTATGCGAAACTAAATATATCTCGACACGAAAAAATCTGGTGTGACAGCTCAGTACACAACCGATTACCGAAGGTAAGAGAAAGTTATGTACTGTGCATTAACTCACACCAGATTTTTTGATTTGTCAATAAATTTATGGAAAATAATTTTCGTTTACATAACAATAAATTTTTGTCACTATCAAAGTATCCCGGAGCGACGTTTCACCCCTCGGTTTTAAACCTAATCCCCCTGCTTCATGGTGTATATTGCTCTTTGATGATGTCCAAATAAAGCTTTAAATTGTCTGATTAATGGTCCAAATTTATATATATATATATAAATTATTAAATGGATAGAATTATCTTAATTAAATTCCTATACGGTCAATCCAATGGGGGTTGCTCGATCATTTTTAATATTTTTTATGTTTTTCCTATATTCATTAGCAGTTTAAAATAAGTATTTTTATTTTTACGCTAACCCGTTTATGAATAGCTGACATTTATATAAAACCACTACCCCAAAAATATTTTTTTTTTAATTCTGATCAAATTTTTTAATTAGAACATTTAAAAAAAAAATCAATAAATTTTCTTTTTTTAAATATCGTCATTTTTGATTCACAATTGGTTGGTTATGACCTGATAAGTACGTAGATATATAACAAAGATAGGCGAAACTTATTAAGACTGAAAGAAAAAAAAAACATGGGTTTCTTATAAGTTGCTTGGCTTAATGAACCCAACCAAGGATTATATAAAATCCAGCCTGAGAGGAATTCGATGCGAATGTGCCTATGTGGCCAGAATAAAGGACTTATGCGATCAAAACTTTGCAACTTTCATAAAGTTGCTAAGTTTTCAGCTAGTCCAGTCAGGTAATTGTGCTAAAGAGATATTTTCTTTTTTTTGGAATTTTTTATAAACTCACGACTCACGACTCACGAATCCATATCTTGATAACAATATTAATTAATCGATGAAAACCACCGTAGTTTTTTTATCTTTTTAATGAAACCTAATTTAAAGCACGTCGCAAAACTTAAAAAAAAAAAAAAAAGAAAGTTTGATGGCCTTTTCGAACCCGTGTCACGACAATGTCCCTTCTCCAAGCTTATAGATTTCTCGTTAATCCAAGGGTCTTAGGATTCGGCAAAGTCTTTCACAAATTGTTGTTTATATTATTTATTTAATTTCATGTGCCATCTATTGCAATCGTATTGAGACTAAAACCAGGTAGTTAGGCAGCCCAAATGGCACACGCGCACTAAAACTTTCATGTCTGTGTGGGAAATACCTTTTTCAAAGGTTAAAACAAGGTATTTCCCACACAGACAAAAAGCTTTAGTGTGCGTGTGCCATTTGGGCTGTCTAACTACCAGACTTTAGTCTCAATACTATTGCAATATATGATATACCATCATCGGCATATGTATTGAGACTAACGCACAGGATTTAGGCAATCCAAGTGGCATACCCCTGTATTGGGCAGTCCTACGAATTTCATTCGAAAACGAAATTGAGTTATTTTTTTTCTGATAAAACTTGGGGATAATTTTTATTTTGATATAACTTGAAAATTTCTACAATTTAATATTTATTAATTCAATATACACCGACAAAAGTTATGGTACCTGGAGTGGAACCAGGGATCCTTCGATATGTGCTCAGTGCGCCCTATCTTTTGTCGGTTATTTGAATTAATAAATATTAAATTGTATGAATTTTCTTCAAACGTAATATATATAAAATTTCTTTATATATATATATATATATATATATATATATATTAATATATTGGAATATATATATATTTTTTTTTATTTAATAATTTTCAATTTCATTGACAAATTTTGCACTAAAAGCTCTTTTCATTTCCATATTCACGTTCCTATTTCAATGAATTTCCATTCTATCTAGTTTTGAATTTTGGTAGTTTACTTAGCCGTGGTGCCCGCCTTCGCTTTTATGAAAGAAATCGTAACTTCAACAATTAATAACTCAAAAAGTTATAGGGATTTCGAGTCGAAAGTAATTGCTCGCCTTCAGCGAGCAGATTCACCAAATTGTTACGTGATGGAAAGTCCAGGAAAAATACTCAGGTCCCGAAATTCCTATATCTTTTTAAGTTATTAATTCCTAAAGTTACGATATGTATAGATTGTATTTATGTATTCTAATGAATATAAACAAATCCTCAAGCAGGGATTGGGATAGTAAATTTAATTTTCTTTTCATAATTAAGAAAAGCCGAGGGTCCGCAGCAGGTGGGCCCGAAACAGCTGGCGGAGGGTCCCTGGCTTGGTGCCAACCCACCCGAGGGCTGGCCGCGCGACTAGTATATATAGATTTACCAAAAATCACTTAAGAAAGAGTGAGTAGTCACTACTGAGTTCTTTTTTTTTTTTTCAAATAATGCTATCGTCTTTTTAAGGATTCTGTCTACATACGAGGGGTGATCAAAAAGTTGCTGTATTGGTTTTTTAAATTCCCAAGGAGAGTACTTTAAAGGAAATAAAATATCCAATAACTTGTAAAATTTTTTAAATAAATTTAAAAAAAAAAACTTTTTGAGCATCTCTCTAACCGGACTGTATATCATCATAACGTTAAAAAGGAATTGTCATCAGAAGTGAGTTTATTTACAAAATTTCAGAGCTCTGGCTCATCGGGAAGAGTATCCTAAATGTTGTCCATGCAAACAAGAGAATAGACCCCAAAGGAAGTTAAATAAAAGCGTTGAACAATAAAAAAACAAGGAAAATTGATTTAAAAAATTACAAAAAAAAAAAAAAGTTTTAATGGGATTTCTAAAAAACAAAAGATCAAACAAGACAATTATGTTTGCCTCCCCACCCCCCCCCCTCCCCACACACACACTCCCTTACCTTCCTCAAACACAGATCGCAATTTTTTTAATGATCATTCTCATAATTATTAATTAAGCTAAAAAATTTTTTAAATTCTATGTTTTTTGATTGCAGATAAGGATGGTTTTTATATTCCCTAAAATCTCTTGTTAGCATTTTGTTTTTATTCCCTACAACGAAAAATACAACTTCTTGAATAAGGAATGTTTTTCTCTCTCTCTTGCTTCATTCACTGAATCATTTATATAAAAAAAAAGGAAAAAAAAAAAAGAATTCTCTCTTTTGGAAAAAGAAGACATTTTGAGTTGGTACACTTTATTAGTAGTTATTCCAGCGAAGAGATAATTGAATTTCTTAATTTAGTTAATAACTCAACGTTTGGTAGGCATTAAATTCCTTTGTTTCTATTCGAGAATCATCTTATTTTGCGGTTAACATATATCAGATAATTGATTTCATTTTAAGTCTCTTTCCTTTGTTCCTCGTTTATATATATATATCTATTATAATTTAATTTATCTACAAATATATTTTCATCAATTGACAAACTGAACAATAATTTTGTACGAATTGCAAACATCTCCATATTGTTTGTAATTTATGTCTACGAATACATTATTAATTTAATAAATGTCAATTGCAATTATTGTTGGCACGATCGATATCCATTAAAATGGAAAATGTGCGCGCCCGTCGCTGTTTTTGCGCCCCTAGACATTTCGGTCAATTCAAATATTAACACTTTTTTTTTTTTTTTTTTTTTACAGAATGGATTGGAATGGTGAGTGGAGAAAATAATGCACCAGACTCTTTGAAAATATTTTTTATACAATTCAATTATTTTGTTTAAATTGATTGAGAATTTAACAATTTTTTGAGACGATACGAGTGTTGTCAGGTAATCCTTTTAAAAATTTCTACTCCACATTTTAAAAATCTGGTGTGAATAGTTGCACAGCACACAACTTTCACTTCTTCTTTCCTAGCCGGGGTCGGCTGAATGGGAGGAAGAAATAGAACAGCCCGGCCCGTCGCACGGCTGTTGAAAATATAAAAGGAAGGGACAGACATGTAAAGAACAGGACTGCTAGTCCCAGCTCGGGTAGCTCGTGGTCGCCATCCACGTACCCACAAGATGTGGGCCCCTGAGCATAGCACACAACTTTCTTTTAGTTTCGGTAATTGTGTGCTGTGCTTGTCACACCAGATTTTTTGTGTCGGCATATATTTAACCGATAAATTAGAATTCAAGACAAGATGTTTACCTCTAAACATAGGAAAATATTTATATTCTAATCGTATGGAGGAAGGCCGTCTAATTTACAGGAAGGTGAAGAAAATAGACTTTATTCGGCTCAAAATTATTTATTACCCATGTCAACGTTTCGGGGACTATACGTCACCCATCCTCAGGACCTTAAAATACAACACAACAACAAAACTTTTATTTCTTTTATATCTTGCTTTTTAAGTTTGTCTTAATTTGTAAAGTTTTGTTGTTGTGTTGTATTTTAAGGTCCTGAGGATGGGTGACGTATAGTCCCCGAAACGTTGACATGGGTAATAAATAATTTTGAGCCGAATAAAGTCTATTTTCTTCACCTTCCTATTTGTATTCTGTTATCATGGCAACCATTTCTCTATTTTATGAAGAACAAAAAGAAAAGTATGCTCAAAAGATTTCAAGGGCAAAATAATAATTTACATTATAAAGAGAATCTAAAAAATAATTGATTTATGAATTTTAATCAAAATTCTTATGAGTGAATAATGAGAAAATTAACAAAAAAAAAAAAAAAAAAAATCAGTACTAGTACTTTTGCCCGATTTTATTCAAAAACTTCGTGTTACGTCTCAACGGGCTACCTAACTTAAATATAAAATTTTTACCTCTTAACTCTTTTCGTTATTTTGTTCACAGACAGACCAATCAATTAGCGGGATCCACTTTTTTTGGATTCAGGGGACCTCAAAACATGTATCAAAATCTCGAATTTTTGATATAAAAGCAATACCAAAATAAAAATAAAAACATAATAAAAATTAACATAGAAGCTACCGGAAGGTTTAATTTCAGCAATAAACCTCTTTTGCACATTTTAACGTAATCAAATATCTTCTCCCATAGACCAGATTAAAACCCTATCCTTCAAAAAAAAATTTGGCAATCATGTCTAATTTCACTAAAATTTTATATATATACCCTATGCCAAGTCGGCTAATGTTAAAAAAGTATAATTAAAATTTGCCTTATGATGTCTGTGGCTATCTAATAGTTGAATAGAGAAAGGAGCAAGAGCAGCTAGAAATAAAATCCTCCGTTTGCTTAAAAATCAATCGAGATGTTTCGGGCCTTCGAGTCTTCAAATATGTTTATGTTCCAGTAGTTGGTTATAGGGACAAAACTATAAATACAGTGAAGATACGTCAATAAATTTGATCCGTTTATGGTTTATGTCCCCTATAACCAGCATATGGGAATACAAATTTGAAAGACTGAAGATGGACAATAAAATCCACCCGAAACGTCTCAATTGATTGTTAAGCAAACGGACAATTAGCAAAAGATGTGTTATAATAAGCAAAAAATAATACCCCACCAAATTTTTTAAAAGTAAAAAAGAAAATTTAAAGTTGGTTTGTTTAGAATGTGATGACGGAATGGGTTGAAAATAATAATTTTTTTTTTTTTTTTTTTTAACTTTTCCCTAAGTGGGATCGGCAAAATTAATTTATAAAGAAATATGAGACCGAGAGAAAAGCATGCCGACCTGTCTCACGGCCTGACGCTTGACATGGAAAAGGGAAAAAAGGCTGACATAAAGGAAAGGAAGAAATGCCAGCCTTAGCTCGGGTAACTTGTGGTCGCCATCAACGGGGTCGGCGGACCTCACTTTTTTCCCTCCAACCCTATCATGCGTTTTTGGGACAGGAAGAAATAGGACAGGACGGCCCGTCGCACGGTCTGACGCCTGTTGAAAAGAGGAAGGAAGCGACAGACATACAAAGAACTGAAGGACTGCCTGTCCCAGCTCGGGCAGCTCGTGGTCGCCATCCACGTACCCACAAGATGTGGGCCCCTGAGCAATATATATTAATATAAAATATATATATATAGGCCCTATATATAAACTTGCTAATGAACATTTGTCTGCCTGAATATCTCTACCAGTAGAAATTTTGAAATGAAGTTTTATATGTTCAATTTTTCTAAATAAATCTTTATATATAATTCGCTAATGTTTACCTTTTTGTCCGTTCCATTTTTTTTTTACTTTCCCCTACCTATATTTGATAATATGTAGTGTCGAGATTTTGATGCACGTTTTGAAGTCCCCTGATCTACGTGTCTCTCTCTCTCTCTCTCTCTCTGTCTCTCTCTCTCTCTCTCTCTGTGTGTGTGTATGTCTGTCTTTGAACAAGATATCACAAGAACGAAAATAGCTAGGAGGTTAAAATTTTATATTTAATTTAGATACCCCTCTGGGACCTGTCACAAAGCTTTTGAACAAAATCGGCCAAAGAGTACTAGTACTTTACTGGTGTACTTTTTCAGTTTTTTCCGATTTTCTCAAAATTCGATTAAAATTCATAAATCAATTATTTTTTAAATGCTCTTTAAGATTCTCATTTTGGCCTTGAAATCTTATGAAGACCACTTTACTCTTGTACAGTGAGGGACAATATTAAGTCCCACCCATGCGTTTTCTTCGTGTGATTATTTCATTGGTTTTAAAAAAATATATATATTTTAATGGAAACTTTCATGGTTCAAACCTAGAAAATTTCCAATAAAGATTTTCATTTTCTTTTATTAAAACAATGAAATAATCTCAAGTAGAAAACGCTTAGGTGGGACTTAATATTGTCCCTCACTGTATATGAGCGTAACTAGGGGAGTGTCGAGGGGGGCCCGGTCCCCCCAGAGGGCTCGTGCCCCCCCCCCCCTTCTCAGAAAGCTCCCTGACCCAAGAAATATTGAGAAAATATGGGGCTTTCCAGGCCCCCCGGAAATAGCTGGTCCAATTGCCCCCCCCCCCCAGCCAAATTCTCTAGTTACTCCCATGCTCTTGTACTTCATAGGAAAGATAGGAGAAATAGTTGTGATGGTAACAAAATATAAATATTTTCGCATGTTTATAAATTTTACATCTTGAATTCAAATGTACCGTACTAGCGGAAACAAAATATATGTCGATACAAAAAAATCTGGTGTGGCAAGTACAGAACACAACTTTCAATCATCGAAGGTAATCGAAAGATGTGTGCTGTGCGACCAGTCACACCAGTTTTGTTAGTTTGTGTAAATTTTAATTGCGACCATTTCACATTCTTGGAATTTTGTTTGTTTGGACAGAGCAGATCTCATAATTGCTTTGGACAAATTGAAAGGATTGAAATTAACACTATATAAATTTATATAAAGACAAGAATTCTAATATGAAAAGTTGGTATTTGAATTTTAATAAAGTATAGGCTCCAAAAATATCCTCTCTTTTATTAAGGATTTGATAATTTAGTCTCTGGGGACGATTTATCTCTGCATATGCCATAGGCCATTGGAATCTAATCTCACGCGACTCTTGATAGACACGATTAATAAGAGTAAATAAATGTTGAGTTAACAAACAAAAATTTATTCCCTATTTTTTACTGGTTCTGAATTTATCTTGCACTTGACTCATATGTTATCCTGTACACAATGAGCTCCTCCGTTTATTCCTTTATCGAAATGCTTTAAAGCTTCACGTTTAAACGCCGCAGGGATCGCTGGTAATTTATCTGGGCAAGTATCACATAAGTTGGGCGTAAGGCGTAAGGACGTAAGCGCCGTGCAACTTTTCTTTAGACGTAAATGAATATTAGCAGACGGTAAATCATTGGTCTGTGGGGCCCCGGGGGACTTTGCCCCTCGACCTTATGCCCAGGGGGCCTAGGGGGGTGCGTTCCTCTTACTTTCCAGTTACAATCAAGGCTGCGCATAGTCGAAGACCCGGGGGAGGGTTTCGGCTTTCGTTCGTATGCCTGGCTCCTCCTAACAAAACAGATCGACATTCACCGGGCAGATTTCAATCTTCCATCGGTATAGACGTGCTTGACATCCAAATTCAGAAAATCTATCAAACTGGCAACTGGCAAAGTGGAAACTGGAAATGTCACATCATCAATTCAATATCTTTCCGCCGCAATAATAAAAAAAAATATTATTTTTTAATAAAATAAACTCCTTAATAAACCTAAGGTTTTGTTTCTTTTAATTACACTTTAAATGGATTCATTAAATATTTAAAAGTGATTTAAATTAAAGGTATTTAGTTGAGAGTTGATATCGATTTCTATTTTAAATGCCAAAAGAACACAAAGACGAACTCTTGTGGTGGCATTGCCAACTAACAACAAAATTCCAGGGTAATTTGAAATAAAACATTTGGTATCACAGTTACCGGGTACATACACCGAGTTGGAAGCCTAATTTCACTTGTATAATTGATATTTTAGCCCCAAATTTAACATCTTAGGTCTTTTTAGACCCAATTAATAGAAAGATAAGATGCGGCGGCTGACTAAGAAAAACAAGGGCGAAGACTGGCATTAAGGGATCGGAATAAATGCCAACCTTGATTGATTTGATGTTGTGGGGCTCGTCTGCACTGCGACCTTATTGGTCTCCCCGGGGAGAGGAGCAATCTTGGAATGGGTCATGCCCATCCCTCAGGCCCTAGGTGCCTGGAACTGGAGGGGATTATATTCCCATTGCTCCACTAGAAACGCTCGACTTGGTTGAATTTTTGGGACAAGCCGGGTTCGAACTCGAGTACCTCGAATTACTAAGCCCCAACTTATCCGATAAGCCAACCTTAGATCGGGTTACTTGTGGTCTCCATCCATGAGAAAGAGAAAAAAATATTTTTTTTTTTTTTTAATTTTTTTAAAGTCTTTTTTCGGTATCTAAGGCCATTTAGACACCCCATCCTTATTTATTTCATATGATTGGTAGCCAATTTAAATGAAATAAATTTTTCTCGCTTGGGACGGGAAGTGAACCCTGGAACTCAGTCAGGCACGAGAAGCTCTGAGCCACGGGTTATGGGCAAAAAAAAATTTTAATCTAAAAAGTATATTCAATATAGAAATAATAAATTATATATCGCATGCTGAGTATCATATTGGCGAAGAGTCCGAAAATTCAATTTTTTAGTTAAGCCTACCAAACGTTGTTAAAACGTCTTCTCTTTTGAGTGCCAAAATATATTCCATTCTTTGCTACCCTATTCATTTGTTGCCCAGCTATTTAAATATATAGTATATAAAACTTTCGAACGCCTTTTCTCTAATTGTTGAATTTCGGACTTTCGCCACTATGATTCTCAGCAGGCGATATAATATATGTGGTCATTAAGGGTCGGTTGCTTCTCTTCTAATTAACTAGCTATCCCTCGGATAGGTTCATGGGTTTTTACGACCAGAAAGGAATAGAATAGGCCGGCCCGTCGAACTGCCTGACTCCTTTTGAAAATTTTGAAGGGAAGAGACTGACATGCAAAGAACAGAAATACTGCCAGTCCCAGCTAGGGCAGCTCGTGGTCGCCATCCACGTACCCACAAAATGTGGGCCCCTGAGCATATATCTCTACACCTTTTTACTTTCTTTTACCCTATATATGAAATATATCGAGAGAAAGTATTGCGATCATGTCAAAAGTTCGATGTTGAGATTTTGTTGGATATACATGTTTTGAGGTCCCCTGAGTCCAAAAAAGTGATTCCCGCAAATTGATCTGTCTGTCTGTCTGTGTGTAACGATATCAAGCATGAAGGAATTGAGCTATCGGATTGAAATTTTATATTTAAGTTAGGACCCTCCCCGACACTCGAAATAAGCTTTTAAACAAAATCGGCCAAAAAGTACTAGTACTTTACTGATGTACTTTTTCAGTTTTTTTTTTTTCAATTTTCTCAAAATTCGCTCCAATGATTTTGTTTAAAATTCATAAATCAATTATTTTTTACATGCTCTTTAAAATGTATATTCTCATTTTGCCCTTGAAATCTTTTGAAGCACACTTTACTCTTGTTCTTCATAGGAAAGATAGGAGAAATGGTTGCCATGGTAACAGAATATAAATGTTTTTCTTTTTAGATTAAAATTCATATAAATCATCTATTTTTTTTTTTTTCAGATCAGATTTACCTAAATGTTTTCTCTGTAATTGTAAAATCATTTTTTCCATTGAGATATTTAAAAATGCCGCTTTCTTGTCCCATGACCAGAGCTTGGCTGAATTGGCCTAACTTCGTGTTGGCTCATCTCAGATCTTGTTTGCTGTCAGTTTGCTGTTGAATATTTCTAATCACAACGATTATAATTACTCAAAAGTATATGAATTATATAAAAAAATGGTTTATTTTTTAAAAGATCAATATAAAGGACATTTATCATTTTTAATTTCTCAACCGATTGAAGGTAGGTTTTATTTTTATTTATTTATTTTTTTTTTAACCTTTACTTAGAATGTATTATTTAATATTTAAAAATTAGTTTTACAGGAAATATGTAAATTACCAATTGAAATACTTTGTGGATCCAATCAAAAATTAATTATCGCTTCAAGTAAGATATATTTCTTTTCATATTTACTAATCTATATATCTTTATAATAAAGCTGAAAAGACGTTTTTTGATTAAGGTACTTCTAGACCACCTAGAGATATGGGGTTTTTTGCATTCGATTCAGAATTCTTTAAAACCAACCAGAAAAATCCAAAATCTTAAAAAAGTTGTACGACTTTTTTTTAAGAGCGGAAAAACTCATTTTTTTCGATGTTTTTCAAAAATTTCACGGTATTTTTTCACTCAAATCTTCTAAACGGTTAAAGATATCTTCAATATCTGAATTATTCTATAATCTGCATTAAACTTTGAAAATGACAAACACCTTTTAACTATTTTTGAGGTTTGTTTACACATATAAACAATTCGTGCAAAAAGAACCTCATTTTTGATGACTGCCGCGGCTTCAGTTCATTTTCATTTGTGCAACTTTTAGAGTGTGAAACAAAATTTTTTTTTACTAATTTTTTTCATATTCATGGCTATATTTTTTAAACGATAATCAATGTCTTAGGTATGATTTACATTTACATCAATCTACAATAAATTTCCTATAAAACGAGCCCAGTTTGGATCTGATAAGCCTCAATTTAAGCTCTTTAAAGTTTTTCTAAAAATGGAAAAATCTTTATTTTTTTTGTTTGTTTGAAGAGTTTCTTTCAATTTTTGGCTATATTTTTTGAATGGCAAGAGTTATCTTTAATCTCATATTTTTCTATTCTTCTACATTAAATTTGGAAAAAAAATGAGCAATTTTTAAATAAAATAATTTTATTTAAAATAACCCTGAATCATACATTGTATAAAATAAAAGATAAATTTTCTTTTATTTAATAAAAAGTTTTAAATAATACATCAAATAAAAAAAATTATTTAAAAATATTTAATTTTTTTTTTACATATTTAAATTTATAATAAAAAATAAACTTTTTCAGTTGTCGGAAAAAGAAATATTTTAAAATTGTTGATTTTTTTTTAATAGGTCCCTGCCCGTCCGCCAGAATCAGTTTATTAAAGAGAAATTTAGACTTGCTACCCGCCCTTAATTTTTTCATGGCCTTCAAAACCCACGGGCCGGGCAGGGCGAATACTCAAATTTTAAACTTGATTCAGTAATATCCTCGAAAATTTCTTAAAAGTTTAATTATTAAAAGACATTTCAAGAATCATTTGAATCTTAATTAAATGTTAATTTTTTTTTTAAGTGAAAAAATTTTGAAATACAATTCAAGGGTTCGGGCGCAGATAGTATTAACCCATAAATATATATTTTTTGTTTATTAAAGCTTTTGTGATTTGAAATATTATTATTAGGAGAATTTTTAATTATAGACCACATTTTTGTATTAAATATTTATATATTTTTAATAAATATTTAATACAAAAATGTGGTCTATAATTAAAATTCTCCTAAACATAAATATATAGTTCTGAGATATTTCAATTTTAAACTTTGAAAACAAACAAAACACCAATAGGAAGTTTGTTTGCTACTGTAGAGCACTCAAATGGTAATATCAGGCTGAGAAACAAATTGCACAACTAGCACAGACATTTGCTCAATTGATGGTGCTCAAAAGTCGGTTTTAACACTCTCTGCAGTCGACCCCTTCAATTCTTTGAGGATAAATGAAAAACATTTCATATGAGTTGATAAATATTTGAAATACTAAAGTATTGGATTGTAAAATGCGCGTTCTATATAAATTATATATATTTTTTATAACATTTTTTCTAATTTTTTATTTGATATTTTTAGAAAAACTTGATATTCAACCTGAAATATTTCAAAAAGCAATAAAAGGCCTGGCTAATTTATTTATCGAATCTTCCAAACATAAGGTAGGTTTTAAAAATATATATATTGTATTTATATAATTTTGGAGTCATTTTCAAGAGGGTGTTTGAAGATAGTCGGAGTTAGGAGGTAAGGATGGTAGGGGAGGGTTGTTTACAGGAAGCAAGACCCCCGCAGTCCTGCTTATCCCCAAGTCTGTTTGATGAATGCTTCAGAGGTTTGGGTTTGTCTCTGGGATCTGACGGAAGGTGTGTTGTCTGTAATCGTGTTTAGTTCAGCTTCTTCAGCCTACTAATCCCCAAGTCGGAGTGTTAGTGGTCTGTTTGGTGGAGTCATTTGTTGTAATACCTGGGGAGTAGGCAGATGGAGATCCCGAAGTCAGCTCACAACCAAACACAAACATGATCTCACTAGCAAGGACAAGTCTCGGAGACTCCAACAAACACAAACACGATTACACACCTTCCTCCAAATCTCAGAGACAAACCTAAACCTCTGAGACATCCACTAAACAGACCTGGGGAGCAGCAAGCCTGCGATCCCGTATACAACCCTCCTCCATCATTACCTCCTAACTCCCTTCTTTCTTGAAAATATCTCCATAAGGAGAATCGGATAAACCTCAACAAATAACGTGACTTAACCCTAGAAAACTTATCTTAGCATTTATATATATATAAGAAGATAAAATTTCCCAGGTTGGGTCCCGTTGGTTGTTTAAATTTCCTTTTTGAGCCGTTTTCAAAAGTAGGGTTGGCAAGTAAGACCACTCAATCAATCACTTTCTCAATTTGAAAAATATCTAATATTATTCACTGTTGATAAAATAATTATGTTTTATATAAATTTAGGGTGTAAAGATGGCATTGTCTAAATACCGAGAGTTATCCATCTTTTATATACTTTGTTATTTTTGTGTCGAAAATCAGCATGTAAACACTCAATTTGTCAGTCCCTTTGTAAGTAATATTTTGGAAATTTATTAATAATTATTTCAACAATATACTGGATTTGCTGTCTTTTCATTGTTATATTTATTATATAAAAGAAAAGAAAGTATTCCATATCAATTAACAGATTTTTTTGGATTTTATATCAAAAACATCAGTCCCCTGGAAGTTTTACAACAGTAAAGCTAAGAGGCTGATGAGCTTATATATTAATACCAAAAAAAAAAATCTGAGTGTTGCTATATGGATACAATAAAATTAACTTATTGTCTATCAAAATCATTACAAACAATTGAAATCAAAGTTTCTTTTTCCCAAAATCATACAAATATATATATTAATAAAAAATTTTTTTTTTAGTTGAATGAACAAGAGTTTAAAGAATCTTTAATTCTTTTGGGTGTTCCCGAAGAATACCAACAAATTTTAAATGAATCATATATCAAAAAAGAACCCGAAATTCGTCAAGTACTTTCACAATTAAAATTAAATAGACAGCATTACAAAGATTTAGATTGGCGATTTGAAATAGAGGTAATTATTGCCAATGTTTATTTATTTCTATTATTTTTAATGACTATTGGAATTTATAGTAAATCATTACTTGGTAAAATTCCACTAGTATTATTTTATTGTTTATCTGACATAAATAATTAAATAAAAAAAAAAAAGGGAATAATTTTTATTTTTTGTCCCTTTATATTTAATATATTACATAATTTTTTGTTTTGTTTAAAAGAATTTTGATGTATAATGTGTTGACTTTTTTTAATAATAATATTTATAGTTTTTTTTTTTTTTTTTTTTTTTAATTTGACCTTTTTTTTTATTTTCTGAAAAAATATAAAAATAGAATTTTTTTCTATTAGTCGATTGGGTAGTGACGGCGCCAGCTTATTCTCAGTGGGGGCAGGAGTGGGGAAAAATTACCAAATGGGGGGGGGGGGGGCGTACAATATATATATATAGGCTCTATTTTTAAATCATTTATTGTTTAAATTACAATATTGTTTAAAAATAACAAATGTATATATATATATATGAGACTCGTATACTAAAAAAAAAAGGTCAAATGATTTTCACGAGAGGGAAAAATGGAAATTTTACTCAATAATCGATTATTTTTTTCCATAATTGAACACCCCTAGCTAGAACACGAACCGAAAACAGTAGACATGTTCATAAAAAAAACCTTTTTAATTTTTCAATAAGGCCATCCTCTATTTCTTTCTGATATATCATACATCTCTTTGCTCTATTGGATTTTAATCTATTTTTGCAGGTGGCTTCGAGATCTCTTGTGAAACAAGCTCGACCTCTCATCACACTCCAATTGACCTTGGCCCAAGGAAATGAAGAGAATGATCAGCAGAGTCTGAGTATTCTACAAATAGATCCTTGTACTCTGGCTCAGGTGACTAAAACACTCGAGACTGCTCTCCTTGATGCTCGAAGCCAGCATACTAAAAGGGTTCAAAAGAATTTTCAATGAATCCTTTCTTATAAAAAATGTAAATTAAATGTATGTTAAGTTACTATTTTATAGTCATTCTCTATTTGATACTCATAAAACATAAATAAATATATATATATGAATTTTGTGAGTATATTTTTGCTGATGCATCTCATCCGCCAGCAAAAACTGGTTAAATAAACTACGACTAATGGCATATATATTGAACTAGCCGCAAAGTCCGCCTTCGGCTTGCAAGTTTATTGTCAATTTAGGATATCTCTTGTTGCAATGCAAATGTTAAGATGTTAAGGAGGGTTCTTGAGTCAAGGGCTGTTCCAGAGAAGTTTCTCGGAGGGGGGGGGGGGGTAATCTGGAGTGATTGGTCGCAGAGCACACAATTTTCTCTCACTTTCGGTAATTTAAAGTTGCATTCTGTTCTTCCTACACAATAGATGTGTTTTAAGTGTGCTCCCGAAAGAAAGCGAAATTCCGAGAAAGATTTTGGTTGCGGTTGGCCAAATACACCTCAAGGGCTGCGAAGAACATAAGGGCAACAAAACTCAATAATCGTCCGTCGACCAACAGGGAGAAAGGTGGGCGTTAATGATACTTCACTTCTATATAGCATATGAGCTAGAAAAAGAGAAAAAATAAACTAATGATAAAAATAATCATATAAACCGATTAACTATATACATATAATATCGCTCAGGGGCCCACATATTGTGGGTACGTGGATGGCGACCACGAGCTGCCCGAGCTGGGACAGGCAGTCCTTCAGTTCATTTTATGTGATGAAGAAAATTCTACGAATATTGAACTGATGTTTCGTAGTATTAGTGAGAAGCAAGATCTCTTATTGAACCAAATTAATAGCTTAAAACAAGAAAGGGAAGAGGAAAAAGAAGCACGGCGATAAGAAGAAGTTTAAATAAAATTCAAGAATTGAGAGCGGCTGGAGAGAGAGCGTTTTTGAAAGAAAGAATTATTCTTTACAACAATACATATAAAATACAATATACATTTTATAAATATCGGCTTAGCCATTTCAAAAATATAAGACTTTGTTTGCACGCTTATGGGTTGAGTCGATTTAACTGCACGCAAGTGTATATAAAATAAGGTTGGGATTAAATCAAATAGAAGATACCCTGCAAGAGATAAAAAAAAAAAACGACTAAGAAGAAGAACGAGAAAAGGGAAACAAGGAAGTTAAAATAGAATCTCTAAAATTGCTACTTTGGAATTGCTAAGGTTTCGGTAATTTCGAACAATCCTATCTCGACAATAATGGAGACGACTTAGACAATTTCGAAGTGATATGTCTGTTTGAAACATGGCTTACTCAAGATCCTAAAATGAAAATAATTATTGAAAGAACATTTAATTCGTATTCTTCTAACGGTGTAAGAGTGAAATCTAGAGGTAGAGCAGGTGGAGGAATTACACTTCTTGCTCAGGGATTACCAGGTTTGCATCATGGAGAAGAACAGCGAGGATCAAACTAACATCATTTGAATTCATTTTGGGAGCAATTTACTTCCCACCTAATTGCGACTTGGAAGAAGAGTTAGAGCGGCTTGGGAATAGCTTGAACGTGATTGCACAGAGGGATTCCGAATATGTGATGCTAGATGGTGATTACAATGCTGAGTTGGAGACGGAAATCAAATGGACACTGGCATCATAAGTGACTCCTTCATAACATCTTCAAGAAGAACTCTAGACGAAATAATCAACAATAGAGAGAAAATATTAGTAAAATTCATGGAAGAAAGAGGCTTATTATTGTTAAACGGAAGAACCACCAGGTATACTCCAGCAAGGCCTATATGTGAATTTGAATAAATTGAATGCTAAATTAGTGATAATAAGTTGGAAATCCTCCCCTTCAGTGAACTTTAATAGACTCTATTTTAAATAAATTTTCGCTGTTATCCAACCATATCCCTTATGAATTGAACGTTTCTATCCCCCCTATTTCCCATACTAATCAGCAAGCAAAAGTTCTAGGGAAAGACCAATTAACAATCAAAAACTGTGATCAAGAGAGAATTTGCTGGAATGTGAATTTGAATAAATTGTATTCTAAATTAGTAGAAAATAAGTTGGAAATTATTCAAATAAACACACTGAATGAAGAACAATCTTATGAAAAATTAACTAATTGTATAAAAGAGACAGCTCAATACCTAGGCTTATCAAAAAAGAAAGCTACCCCAAAAATAATTATAGAAGGAATGGCGGACCACAAAAAACGGACGACAAAAAATGTCAATCATTAAAACAAGTGATGTAACAATTATTTAAAAAATGTAGAAAGGAAAACTGCAGCCAACTGACTTTTTGAAAAGTAAAAAAGATTTCAAGAGGCAAATAACTCAAAATAAGAAAGATTATTATAATAGTATTTGTAAAAAGCTCGCGGATGTAAAATATCCGGCAGAATTTTGGAAGATAATAAAGGGTTAAAGGAGATATGGAAGCAGAGGCAGCCAAAAATAAAAATCTCTGAATGCTTAACCAATCAGCCGGAGACGTTTCGTTTTTATTTTTGGCTGCCTCTGCTTCCATATCTCCTTTAATTCAACATACACAGCCACTACTTACATCTCAACTTGTCATCGCGATAATAAAGGGTTTTAGAGAACCTTGAATCCAATAGAGTTCCCAATATGGGAACAGTTTATTACAACTTCTCAGGGCGCTCGGGTGGAACTTAGACATACATTTTCGTTTAGACTTGTCCCGGAACTGGATCGGGAAATTTCTTTGGTAGAGCTAGAGAGGGTGCTCTGTTTGTGTAAGAATAATAAATCTCCACGAATTGACAATATTCCACAAGAATGTTGTAAAAATATGGCCGTGGAAGGAAATATGTTTTTGTTAGGATTATTTAATAAGATACTTTCCTTAGAGAATACCCGGGAAATGTTTTCCAAAATAAAGTTATTTCTACTCTATAAAAAGGGGGACCCCCACCACCCCGAAAATTACAAACGAATATCATTAATGAATACTGTTGCAAAAATATGGGTCGGAGCTGTATAGACAATCTTTTCACCCTGTCCGGAGCAATCTCCAGGAATTGACAATATTCCTAACGAATGTTATAAAAATATGGTCGTGGAAGTAAAAATGTTTTTGTTAGGATTATTTAATAAGATACTTTCCTTAGAGAATACCCGACGACCAAAAAAGGCGCTAATAAGGAGGCGACTTCTGATTCCGAACCAGGATCACCTCCGAAAAAATCCAAAAAAAAGCATTAACCGCAAAAAATGAAGAAAAAGGTGAGCCGAGCAGGCAACTGCTCCCGAGAAACGTCAAAACGGGCGGCAATTTAAGTGAAGAAACATTGGCCAAGAATAGTGAAGGTGAGGTCTTGACCAAGAAAAAAAAAACCAGGAAGCCAGCAGTGAATGAGGAGAATGAAGCTCCGAAAAGTAAGAAATCGACGAAAAAAACAGCCAAGCCGAATTCATCCCCCACAAAGAAATTGTCGAAAAAAAACCCAAAGAAAACAGCAAGTAAAGAAGCTGCCTAAGTTGTTCTTAATTAATAGTTATACCTAAAAGGAAATATCAAAAGCCTCTCCAAAGAATATACTGGCCCTGGTAAAAGGGACGGGTCTATTCTAAGGACAGATATTGGACAACAAAGGATAGAACAAAAGATCAACTAATGGTCGCAGTTCAAAGTGCCTTAGGTCCATAATAATAATAATAATAATAAATAGAGAATACCCAGGAAATGTTTTCCAAAATAAAGTTATTTCTACTCTATAAAAAGGGAGACCCCCACCACCCCGAAAATTACAAAGGGATAACATTAATAAAAAAAAAGGAAGGTTCATAGTGCCTTTATTAACCTCAAAAACACACATTGTTATTCATGAGAAAATATTCACTCAACCTTGAATTCTATCTGACAATTAATTGTAACTCGTTGCAAATATGTATATATAATAAAATATTTTATACTAAAATAATGTACATATGTATGTATACTCCTGAAAAGGGAGGCGATTAGTTCCTGGAACTTGGATAATTAATTATAATAAAAAAATTAAATATTTTGTTTAATTAATTTATTTATTTATTTTTTTTTTTTTGTGAATGTGGCAGTAATTATTTATTTTCTTAAGACTTTTAAATATCCACTTCTCATTCCCTATTCCAATTAACTTCCTTTTTTTTAAATTACTCTGATTTTTTTTTTAATAAAAAATAAAATATTAACTAGGTAGAGTTTTGTTTGAAAAAAGATGGAATTTTTTCAAACAAAGCTCACATAGACTGTAAATAAGCCAGTCATAATATCGTTTAAGATAACAAATTTGCGAGATGAGATTGTGTTTGAGTGGGCAAAAATTGCGCCCCTGGAGTCGAACCAGGATCTCCACGCTTTCGCGTTGGGCGGACTACCTTTATCCTAGGTCGTCGGTCTCATTGGGCCTAGGATAAAGGTAGTCCGCCCGATCCGAAAGCGTGGAGATCCTGGTTCGACTCGTGGGGCGCAATTTTTGCCCATCAAATGCAAACTCATCTCGCAAATTTGTTTTCTTAAAAAAATAAAATAAAAAAAAAAACACCCTTAAGAGGGTTCAAGCCCCCCACCCGTATTGGGTACAAGAAAATGAAAGTATTTTTTTTTTTACTTGACCCTCTATATAAGTGACCTAACATTTAAAAAATTAGCTTGCGGTGTTTTTTTTATTTATATATTTTATTTTTTATAATAATACTAACAGCGGGACGAGACAACGTCAATTGCAAACCCCGGCAGGAGGAGAAAAAAAAAAGATATTTAAAAAATCACTATCAATATGCTTAGTGATAAAATCGAATAAATGAAATAATACTACATACTACAACAATAATAAACTTTTATTTGCTTTACAGTTTAATTTTTAATAAACTAGCCAGCCAAGTAATAATCAGTTGCCCTATTTATAAGTACGTTTCCATTACATTTTGATTTATTTTCCTATATTTTAACGTACAATTATTGAGTACATTTTGTGCCTTCAAATAAGACAATGATTGAGGGCAGGTTAGGTAAGGAGGGGCCAAAAGGGTTAGGAACTGCCCTGAACACTAAGGTGAAAGTGGAAAAATTTTTTATTTGATTTTGATTCAAAACGACCCCAAAAAAATCTTAGGTTTTTGTAAAGTCAGTTCTTTGGAATCACTCATCATATAAGAATGAAACCTAGAATCTTAGAAGACATTAAAGTGTCAAGTTCTTCAGCGGGGGGGGGGGGCAGTGGCTTCAGTCAACTTTTTTTGGGGGAGGGGGGGCAAACTTTTTTCTTAAAATTCTTTATCTCAAATTTGGCCAAAAGATATTTAATTTAATTAATTTTTACTTTCTCTTACCTATGTGTATATGTAATAATATTACATATATATATATATATACATTGTAATATATAGAGAGAGAGAAAGTATTGGATTCATGTCAAAAATTCGATGTGGAGATTTTGATGGATATACACGTTTTGAGGTCCCCTGATGCCAAAAGAGTGGTTATCGCAACATGGTCTGTCTGTCTGTTTGTGTGTGTCTGTGAACAAAATATCCTGCAAATTGGTCTGTGTGTATGTGGACATTTTAAGCATGAAGGAAATGAACTATGAGGCTGAAATTTTATATTTAGTTTAGGTACACCCCCCTAAGTCTTGAAAATGAGCTTTTAAACAAAATCGGCCAAAAAGTACTAGTACTTTACTGATGTACTTTTTCAGTTTTTTTTTTCTAATGTCTCAAAATTCGCTCCAACGATTTTGATTAAAATTCAAAAATCAATTATTTTTTACATTCTGTTTAAAATGTTTATTCTTGCTGAGCCCCCCCCCCCCCCGCAACCTTTTTTCGCTCCGGGCGTATATAAGGGGAGAGGGCCCCCCTCCCCTGAAATTTTTCAATATATACGGGTATAAGGCTAATTTCTAAATTTTTGTTTGAAAAAGTGTGTCGCATAAACAAAAGTAATAAAAATAAAGAAATATATTAATATTTAAGCATTTTTTAAATAAAAGTTTTGCTTTTGAGAGGGAGGGCCCGAACTCAATGGCCTTGAAAGCCCGCGGGCCCCTCAAGGTCCGCCCCTCCCCCCCCCCCCGCATCCGGGATATATCTCCACACAAAAAATCTGGTATGACAAACATTGGCGTAGCCAGAAATTTTTGATGGGGGATTCAAGAAAATTTTTTCAAAAATTTAAGATTATTTTAGGATATTTTTTTTAGCTAGAGTAATCTTACCCTATATGAAATATAATTTGTATTATAGAGCTTAAATATCTAGTCATGGCTTAGGTCCCATGGGGGGTTTGAACCCCCCCCCCCCCCACCTCGCTACGCCTATGATGACAAGAACAGTACACAAATTTCTCTTACCGAAGGATAAGAGAAAGTTGTGTGCTGTGCAACCAGTCCAGATTTTTTCCCATCTCTATGGGGAAAAAAAAGTAAATAGTAATCTAGATGGCAATTCGCCACTTGCGAATGAAGTTCTGCTCCAGATTATTAAGGGAGATTTTAATTTATATAGTCAATGAATAATTTGAAAGCATGCGTGTGGTGTGTTAGTTGCAAGCGGAGCCGCGAGAGGCGCTTCGAAGCTGTTGGTTTTTAGGGATCCCTTGTCCCTGTCGTCCCGGTCCCGGTCCCCATGTTCCTAGTTGGTAGGAAAGTAGAAAATGTCGAAGCCACCAACAATCGACTAAGTTCCTTTAAGTCTTGACAGATTTTCGTTTTTTATACTATTCTCCCTTTTCTTTACCTTCATCTATTTATTTGTTATTTATATAAAATTTATTCATTTATAATATAAACTTTTAGATATGCGATTTTATGTTAAAATATAATTTCTTAGCCCTTCATAATCATATAAAGTTTCTTACTAAAATGCAAAGTGAAAATAGAGCCGATTCAATAAACTTAGCAAGGTAAATTTTTATTTCATTAAGTATTATTAACTAATGGATAGCCTCTTTTTTATTTATTCGTTTATTAAATTGACTAAAAGTTATTAATAGCCAACGGTAATTTTTCTTCCATTTCTTTTTTGTTTCTTAATAATTGTGTTTTTATTTTTTCAG
This sequence comes from Euborellia annulipes, assembly GCA_023213315.1. Taxonomy (NCBI): domain Eukaryota; kingdom Metazoa; phylum Arthropoda; class Insecta; order Dermaptera; family Anisolabididae; genus Euborellia; species Euborellia annulipes. The sequence continues at coordinate 146,684 of JAKCPI010016390.1, read as the reverse complement.
TTGCCCACCGAGAGCTCCTGAATCAAATGGGAATGTTCTTCAACAGTCATCTGCTGAGAAATCAGTTCTGACAGAAGCCCTCAGCACAAAAGCGGCATCCGATCTTATCTCAAGACCAAAGGCTCAAGCCTGTAAGGTCTGTGGCAAGGTGCTTTCCTCCGCATCTTCTTATTATGTACATATGAAATTACATTCGGGTAGTAAGCCTTTTCATTGTACTGTCTGTGAGGCGAGTTTCTGCCGAAAACCCTATCTGGAAGTTCATATGAGGACTCATACCGGCGAGAGACCTTTTCAATGTGATTTGTGTTTAAAACGTTTTACACAAAAGAGCAGCTTAAATACACATAAACGTGTGCATACAGGAGAAAGGCCATACTCTTGCGAGATCTGTAATAAACGATTTGCTGTGAAAAGTTATGTGACAGCTCACCGATGGAGTCATGTAGCTGAAAAACCTCTTAATTGTGAACGTTGCAGTTTAACATTCAGTTCCAAAAATCAGTTTGCCCTTCATATAAAGACACATTCGACAAGTGCCAATTATGAATGTCATATTTGCAGACGGACTTTTGTCCGGGACAGTTATCTTATTCGACATCTCAACCGAGTGCATAGAGAAGCAAATTCCAATTTCCCGTCAGGGTGCAATTTAAGGTAATACTGGAAAATTATTTTCTACAAAAATATGTTGTTTTTTTTTCTGAACACTCAGCAGCAAAAAAAAGGATATATTGCAAATTTTTCTTGTTATATTTATTGTTAAAAATAAACACTTTTTATCCAGAAATTAAGAAATTTTCAAGGATTAATAATTTATGGAAATTTAATTAAATAATCAATAACTTTCTCTAAACTAAGTATTATGTGATTTAAGACTTAATATTGTTGATTTCTCTCATTGTGTTCAATAGTTTAACTCATTTTGGAGTAAATGAAATTAATTACATCTTCTCTTCATATCTCAAATTTTTTAGAAAATACTTTCTCTCTATATATATTTCATATATAGGGTAAGAGAAAGTAAAAATTGCTGTTTTTTTGCTGTTGATTGAATAACAAACATGTATAATTTTGTTTCTTTTCAAAAAGCCAAAGGCGAAGCCTCTAGGTTATTGAATCGTTTTTATTTCATGAGAAATAATATTTTACATATAAATACAAAAACTTATTTCATTTAATTAATTTAAATTAGCTATCAATTAAATTTTTGGTTTCGGGGTTATCTATTTGGCCAGAATAAAAGGAGCCAGAATTTACAGTTTTCACGTGTTATGTATTTTTACTTTCTCTTACCTATATATATATGTAATATATATATAGAGAGAAAGTATTGGATTCATGTCAAAAATTCGATGTCGAGATTTTGATGGATATACACGTTTTGAAGTCCCTTGAATCCAAAAAAGTGGTTTTCGCAACATGGTCTGTCTGTTTGTGTGTGTGTCTCAATTTAAAGCATGAAGGAATTGAGCTAGGAGGTTGAAATTTTATATTTAAGTTAGGTACCCCCTGAGGCGTGGAAATAATTTTTTAATCAAAATCGGCCAAAAATTACTAGTACTTTACTGATGTAATTTTTCAGTTTTTTATTCGATTTTCTCAAAATTCGTTCAAACGATTTTGATTAAAATTTAAAAAACAATTATTTTTTAGATGCTCTTTAAAATGTATATTCTCATTTTGCTCTCAAAATTGTTTGAAGACCACTTTACTCTTGTACTTCATAGGAAAGATGGGAGAAATGGTTGCAAAATATAAATATTTTTCCACGTTTATAAATTTGGCATTTTGAATTTTAATATATTAGCGGAAACTTTATATATATCGAAACAAAAAATCTGATGTGACAACACAGAATACAACTTTACCGAAGGTAACAGAAAGTTGTGTCCTGTGCGACCAGTCACACCAGATTTTTACATACAAATGATACTTGCATATTTATAACCTATGTCTAATAGCTTATTTACAGTTAATTACAAATTTTTATTATAATATATCTAAAATAAGAGGGTTCGGCGGACCTCACTCTTTCCCTCCAACCCTATCATACGTTTTTACGACCGGAAGAAATAGGACAGGCCGGCCCGTCGCATGGTCTGACGCCTTTTGAAAAGAGGAAGGAAAAGATAGACTTACAAATAACTGAAGGACTGCCTGTCCCAGCTCGGGCAGCTCGTGGTCGCCACGTACCCACAAGATGTGGGCCCCTGAGCAAACTTAGTTATTTGAATTAATAATTAAATTTAAAAAAATTGAAAAATATTAACTAGGTAGAGCTTTGCTTGAAAAAAGATAATTTTTTTTTTCAATCAATGCTCAATAAGCCAGTCAATATATCGTTTAAGATAACAAATTTGCGAGATGGTTTGTTTTTCATTTGGCAAAAATTGCGCCCTCTGGAATCGAACCAGGACCTCCAGTTAAAAAAAATTATTATTTTGCACAGCTCTAGCTAACACCATGAAAGTCAAAAGCCAATTCACTTATCCGTCGAAATATAAGATAATTATAACAAGTTTAGAAATAATAAATAAATCAGAATGATAATATTTTTTTGTATTGCAGCCCAGGAACGAATCTCTCCCAAGCGCCAAGTCGCATGATGGTTTTGGGTGCGCCATACGACGGACAACAATCCCCTGAGACACCATTTGGGTTCAGTGCTGCGGCAACAACACCAATAAGGCCTGCACCGTTGCTACGTGGTGCTGGTGCTCCAGGTGCCAGTCTTTGCCAAGCGCCTGGCCGAGTCATGCTCTTCGGATCACATTGTGAAGGTCAACGAGCCTGAGCGTCATCCTTTTATTTAATCTCTTCTGCACAGCTGTTGTGTCAAGTAAACCATATGACTCCTCTCTACCTCGGAAGACAAGCTCTTCGCTTCCTTTCCAATTCATTTTTAACCCGGTGCTTTGTTTTTGTTAGTATCAGCGCATCTCTTACTCTTCTTCCTTTTTCTCTACTTCTTCTTGCTTTTATATATTTTATATCTTCTTGTTTGTTTAAGTATGAGATATCGTTTCCTTAGGAAAAGCTCTATTAACTAAGATGAATCCATATTCTTAATCTAAGAAATTACATATGGGTGATTCTACGCTATTCAAATTTTAATGGTCAGTGGAAAAAATGTGTTCAACTAATTATATCATTGATACTGTATTCTTAAGAAATAAAGAATATCGTGTTTTATTGGGGCCGTTTAGTCAATTCACGATAACTGTTTCATTTTAGGAATTAATAATTGAAAATAGTCATAAATATCTACTTTCCTGGCTGTCCCATTTCTAGTTTTTATACTAGTTTTGTTCGACGTAAGTCCCAAAACATAATTAATGAAAATACATTTGTTATTAGTACTGTACTAGTACTGTACTTTACTGATGTGCTTTTTTAGTTTTTTCCAAATAATTAATTGTCTGTCACTTCCCTAGCTTAATTTTCACAGCTCTGCCAATAGTGTCACTCTCCTGGTGGTAATCAAACTCAAGAAAATTAAAATACCTTTATCATTACAGATAGGAAAATAATGTCAGCTAGGGAAATAATGAATATTAAATTGAACAGAGTATTTTTTTGTTTCTGGACACAAAAAATCCAAATAGCGTAGAATCACCCATATACATGTATATACACTGCGCTTCAAAAAAAAACGTAACACTTTTTAAGAATACTTGTTCTAAACTACCTTAATAATATTGTAATTTATTAAACATTTGATATATGAAATATGGTATTTCATAGATTTCTAAGTATATTTAACAAAAATACATATATGTAAAGTGAGGGACAATATTAAGTCCCACCCATGTGTTTTCTATTTGCGATTATTTCATTGTTTTTAAAAAAAATATATAATATTTTTTAATTGAAACTTTCATGGTTCAAACTTAGAAAATTTCAAATAAAGATTTTCATTTTCTTTTATAAAAACAATGAAATAATCACAAGTAGAAAACGGATGGGGGGACTTAATATTGTCCCTCACTGTACATGTAAATATGTCGATATTCAATTTATGGGACAAACCAACATAATTTCGATATGTTTATTTGGATATTAATTAAAAAATTCGCTTTTAATAAAATTTCTAATAAAATAAAATAGAGAAAAACTGAAATAGAAAAATTATTTTAAAAATTTGCGTTAATAAAAAAAATTTCTATCTTTTATTTAACAGTGTAATTATTTTATTAAAATGATATGGATTTGAGTTAAATATACTTAGAAATATATAAAATAATCAAATGTTCAATAAATTACAGTATCATTAAGACTGATTAGAACATGTCTTTTTAAAAGAAACAGTGTTTTTTTTTTTTTTTTTGATGCGCAGTGTACATATTTATTATAAAGATACTAGAATAATCTTATTATTTTTCATCATTTCTTTAACTATATATTTAATAATATATTACAAACTTATTTTTTCTTTCATAATTACAATTACATACAGGTGTCGATAAGAAATTGACTTTCTTTTCGTTAATTTATCAGTAATTTTATGGATGTCTATGAAAGAAAAGAAAAATTTGTACTATTATATTGTATATATATATAGAAAATGAGGGTGAAAAAATAGTTATATATATATATTCCTCCACCATTACAATAAATTCGGTGAAAAAATACCGAAAATATATTATTTGTTTAACATTGATTTTTTTTTTTTTTTTTGTTTGGTATGAGAATTTTAAATTAAAATCAGGGAAAAAAATGCAGCCAGAAAAGAAAAATTGTCAACTTATATCATGGCAAAAATTAATGTATTGGTTGCATCATTTTATTTCCTAAATATTTGATTGTAAAGCCATAACTTATTCTTTTACTTTGAATGCATTAATTCCATGATTCGAGGTTGACATAAAAAAATTCAAAGAGGGAGCAAGCATACATATTCCGATGTTTTAGGCCTCGGACAAACAGAATGCGGACAAATCAGGCCGTACTAGTAATTTTTCTTTCTTGAACTCGTTTTCTTTTTTTTGTTTGAAATAATTAGTTTAATCGTGCACGACGAAAAGAAAATGTGTGAAAATGAAAATTCATTTATAATCTGGATGGCGAGCATCAAACAAAAAAACGCACTCCTGTACAGTGAGCGCCACAATTAAGTCCCCACCTGGGAGATAGAGACTTGAATATATCGTATAGTAGATATCGATAAAAGCAGACGGTCTATAGGACTATGCTTATTGGGGAATTATTTTATTTTATTATGTATTATTATGTATTAATGTTATATGTTGTAAAATGAAAAATATATTTTGTATATTTTGAAATAAAATATTGAAAAATATTATTATTATTAGTAGTAGTAGTAGATAGCAGGGGTAAATAAGGGGGGGGGGGGCGAGGGCACCCTGGAAATTTTCAAATCTATATACATATATACCGGTATATAGCCAATATCTATGTATATTTTGTTTGAAAAAGTGCGTCGCATAAATAAAAGAAATAAAAAAAATAATATATAAGCAATTTTTTAATCAAAAACTCTGAGAGGACCGGGCCCCTCGGGGCTCGGGTAAAAACGGAAAAATTTGGAATAAAAAAAAAAAAAATTAAAGTAAATTTGTCTTTGAGAGGGCCAAGCCCCTCGGGGCTGAGGCATATCCGGTATTTTAATATTTTAAAAATATTTTTGTGTATGGGGGGAAGGATGGGGTATTTAAAAAATGAGTTCGCCCCCCACTTTCTATATACGTCCATGGTAGATACAATCTTCTTCTTTCTTCGCCTGATTATTCCTGAGGTGTGCGGTATCGGCGGGAAGGGTTTTTGTGACCGGGAAGAAATAGAACAGGCCGGCCCGTCGCACGGTCTGACGCCTGTTGAAAATATAGAAGGGGAGAGACTGACATGCAAAGAACAGAAATACTGCCAGTCCCAGCTAGGGCAGCTCGTGGTCGCCATCCACGTACCCACCAGGTGTGGGCCCCTGAGCAACCATGGTAGATACAATATATAGTGAAATAATTTTAAATTTGAAAACGTAAAATAAAATCATCTCTACCATTTTATTTTTATTTTATTAAATTTATTTCATATATACCATATTCTATACCATATACTCAAGGCTCTAGCTCCCAGGTGGGGACTTAATTGTGACGCTCACTTTTCATTTCATCGATCTTCTCATCAGTCTACCGCGACTGGTTCGCCGCCTTCTGTTTGTAGACCAGCTGCTTTCATCTCTTCTCTCCTTCTCCTTCACCACAAATTTCGGGCTTCTCTCAAAATGTTTGGACCACCAATTTAGGAGTGACGGGAACGACTCGTCCTCTGACTAGGAAAAATAATAAGAACCTAAAAACATGACAAAACAAGATTAGATAATTAACTCTCTCCCGGTGGCCTCCTGGTTTGAAAAAATTGATTCTACAACTCAAAAAGAAAATAACAGTGTTCCATAAAACCACTTTTATTTTTAACATGAGCATATGTTTTTTTTGTTAGTGGGTCAAGCGCACGGTGGCCCCGGGAATCGACCCGGAACATCGGTGCCGGAAAGGCTGGAGACCCTGGGTTCGATGGGGCGCTTGGCCCACCAACAAAAAACACACTCGTTTAAAATATATCTATGATTAGTTAAGTCCGATTCGAGACATTTATTGAATATTAAAATGTATAGATCTCGAAAAATATTTAAATACTTTTATTTATCAGAGATAAGAAAAAGTTGTTTGTTATTAGTTACCAAGTTTTTTTATATAGAATTTAAGGAATCTTATTTTTAAAAAATCAAGGAGAAAATGGGGCATTTTAAGACGCGGGAAAATAATGGCTGTAAATAAATTTGATTTTAATAAGGGCAAGTTCAGCCAAATAAAAAGCCTTTATTTAAATTGTAGAGCATATATATATATATATAAATTTTTTATTTTGAGAATATGTTCTCTTAAGTTCCCTGCGAAGCCTATTAATTATAACAGATCTTTATGTGCATACATAATGACCATCTTTATGCTATATATTTCGATATATAGTTAATGATGAGACATTAAATATATCTCGAGTCGAGAAGAACATAAAGGCTTTTTATTTGGGTGAACCTGCCCTTATTAAAATTACACTTTTATTTACATGTGCTCCCGGTTGCCTGGATATCTACGGATTTGAAGAAGGGGTTAATCAGAGATGTAACTTTGGAACTTGCTTTAAATTAAACTTAGTTCAAACTAGGAATATCCTTTTATAATCTTCTAGCATCAGTCCACATAATAGGAGTAGGACATGTGTGGTTTCTATCATGGAAGATTCGCATTTTCTGTATAGCTTGATTGAGAATTAATTATGTTCCTCGAATTTCATTAAATTATACTATTTCTGACAACTGAGGCCATAAAAATGATTTACATATTCATTTTAAAATCCTCCCTCTTCAAAGGAAGATAGTTTTAAGAATGAATAGTTAATTAGGGTGACCATAGGTACCGTTTTGAAAGGGACAATACCGTTTTTTTTATATTTCTCGGCCGTCCCGTTTTATTTTATCATCTTACTATTTTTATTGATACATAATATTTGAAGAGTTGAGAATTAGGAGTCTATGAACCATTTTTTTTTTTGTATGCCAAATTAACCTTTATGTATATTATACAGAAAGAAGTAAATGGCGTACAAAAAAAATTGCCCATAGACCCCTTCTAATTCTCAGCAATTCATTTTATAACACTGCCACGTTACAATATGGTCAGTCTATAGTTAAGGTGCGCGTCTCGGGGTGCTAATTTTGGTCGATTCCAGCGGCCACAATTTTGAAGTTATTGACCTCAAATTTTTTTTTAATTAAAGCTATTTAAAATATCTACAACTTATAGAAGCCCTTTTTTTGATTTTCGAAAAAATAAAATTTTTTTTTAGATTAATCGCATTAAATAAAAGATATTTTTAAAAAATTCGCTCTATATCTTATAGATAATTAGATTAGTAATCATTGTGTTAAAAAAATAATAAATTTTTTACCCTTAATTAATTAGTTGGAATCTTTCAAATGGAATGGAATAAATCCCTCGTTTTCCTATGGGAAAAACTAACGCCATCTCTTGCCGCCTAGAGTAACTCGGTACTGAATGGTCTTTTAACGGCTTTTCGAGACGCGCACCTTAATTGGTTTTTATAAAATATTACTCTCTTTATATTTTTGTCTAATTGCTCGGGGGAGTCAAGGGGGGTCATAGCAGCTGGTAAAAAATAAATCTATTTGATTGGCTGACTCACTAAATGAAATATCGTTTGCTAAATAGTTCGTTTTCAATGCCTTGCTTATTTGCCTGCTTTTTCATCCATTCTATGTTTCTATCCTGATCTCTGCAACGTTAGTTCACGACATAGACTCAATGCGCTGGTTTTTCCTTGTGCCTTCCTTCCTTTCTTCAATTCCTATTCCACTTTGTGTTTCCAAAAAATGTTTGGGTTCCTCTTCCTATTTTGCAACTAATTGCCCTTCCTTTAAACAAGAGATTTTTTTTATTTAAGAAATTTCTGATCTACTCCACTACTCATGATATTAGTCATTTCTTTTATCCATATGACAATTTTATAGATATTCACTAAAAAAATATTTTTATAAAGCCCTATTCATATTCCCTTTTACTTTAAATGAATAGGATTTTGAACTGATTATTGTGCCATTAATAAAAAAAAAATAATAACAAATAAATGATCTAGTCTTATAATAATAATAATAAATAAAACTTGCCTATATTTTAATTCTAGTATTACTACATATAAAGTATGTAATATGAACAATCAACAAAATTTTTCATTAGTGAATAAAAAAAAGGAGAAATTTTGTTTTAGTTGTTTATTTAAGTATTTAAATCATATCGTCTGACCATTTGTTTATTTATTTATTTATTTTTAATATGATCTCCTTTTATTAGTTTTGTCAGTGATAAGAGAATCAAATAGATCCTGATTATTTAATAATAGTTAAAAAAATATTATATCATTCTATTTTTATTTAAAAAACCAGGCCAACAACAAACTTGATTATAAAATATAAGAGAATTTTAGAAACTTAATTTAAAAAAAAAAAAATATTTGATTAGTAAAAATGTGAATTAAAGGCAAGATTATAGGATGTAGTGATTAATTGTGTTCTAAATTCTTTTACAACGGATAGTATTTGGGAAAGTGGGGCACTTTGAGACATAATCTAATTAATAGGAATCTCCTATTATAACAAATTTCATACCAAGTTGATTGCAAATTGATAAAAAAAATTAAGGTCTCAAAGTGCCTCAATATATCTCTCATCATAAATAGTGCCCTACAAGCACTTTTTAACATAATATTAATTCCCTAATTTAACCTAGTGTAATTAGAGATAAATAGACTAATATATAATATAAATAATATTAATATCAATTTGTTAAAAAATTAAGTTAATTGAAATTTATGCACAAATTCACTTGGATGATGTAAAAAACGAAAAAAAAAAATATTTTCTCTATAGAATAAGAGGCAAATACTTTGGTAGTTTAACTTTTTACATGTAAAAGACAAAATTGCTAAAATATACGTATCTATTTCTAAATTCTAATAAAAAAAAATGTTAATGCCTCATAACGCCGCTCGTCTCAAAGTGCCCCACTTTCTTATATGTATATTTTTATGTTTTTATATACTCAAAAGAATGATATATTATTATAAATATTGAATTTTTTAGTAGATGATAGGAAAAAATATAATTTTATACTTCTAACTATGATGTACTATATAGATCGAGTTACCTAAAAGATAAATTTCGTGTTTTTTTTAAAAATCAAGTTCTACTTTAGTTTGTCACTTGTTTTTTTATAGAGAGAAAAAAAATTTATTAGAATTACACAGGTCAACAAAAAAAAAATTTTTTTTTGTTTCTATTCTAACTAGTCCGGCCCCCTCAGCTGGCGCGGGCACGCCTGCGGCGGACTCTCGCCTTTTCCTAATTCTGAAAATAAAATTATTATTATTATTCCATTCCAATTAAATGCATAAATATTTCTCTATACATTTACTATGGGAGAAATTGTAACTTTAGGAATTAATAACTTATAGGACTTTCGGGATGAAAATATTTTTTCTGTAATCCCTAGAAGGTCTATAAGCATATAAAATTTCGTTTCGAAATTCCAACGGGAAGTTGCCGAAATCGAGCGTGACAGACAGACGGACATTGGCGAATTATATAAATAGATGCTGGAATTCTAATTCTAGACACCGAAAAACACTTAAATTTCCATTTTGTGCTTTTAAAGTTTGCTTTTGTTTAATACGAAACAGTTCATAGAAACATAAAAGAAACACAAAAAATATTCATTTTAGTTTCTCTTACCCTATATATATATATATATATATAGAGAGAGAGAAAGTATTGTTTAAACATGATTTCTTGTTATTTTACATTTATATGCTATTCTTCTTCTTCTTGTCCCGAGACGCGGGGTCGGCGGACCTCACACTTTCCCTCCAACCCTATCATACGATTTTACGAACAAAAGAAATAGGACAGGCCGGCCGGTCGCACGGTCTGACGCCTGTTGAAAAGAGGAAGGAAGAGACAGACATTTAAAGAACTGAAGGACTGCCTGTCCCAGCTCGTGGGCCCCTGAGCAATTTTATTTATATGCTATTGTTTATCACAAATCTTCTATTAAAAAGACACTCATGTTTAGCAAAAACTATCCTAATTGTAATTTAAAATAAAATTATAAAAAATCAGTGATTTTTCTCAAAAAATTGCTCTAGTTTCTACAAAAGCAAACTTTGATCAAAAAAATTATTTTTCCCTTTATTTTTAGCATAGGAGAAACGAAAATTTCATATGCAGAAGCCATACCCAAAAATCGTGTTGACCGGTGTTATTTTTTATAATATTTAAAACCATTATATCTCAAAAAAAAAAAAAATTTTATAACAAAATGATCAAACAATAATGATTTTTTTTTGAATAAATATTTAATAAAATAAAAAAAAAGCATAACAATGAAAATAGAGAAAATGTATAAATTTGTTTATGATAATGTCTAAAACAGCGTTTCCCAAAAATTTTTTGACCACGGCCCGGTACGAGGTTTTAAAATTTTTCGAGATGAAAGAAAAAACATTTAATTAAAAAATAAATTTTATTTTTTAACAAAAATCAAGTTATTTGTTAGTTTATTTCATACACAAATAAGTAATTAAAAAATTAATAATTATATTCATTTAAAACTTTAGTAAATGAAGTAAATTTCTTTTTGTCTTTTAAAAATTTTTTACGCGACCCGGCAAAGTTTTTTTACGGGCTGGTACCGGGTCGCGGACCACACTTTGGGAAACGCTGGTCTAAAACATTTTTTTATTTAAACTTATTTTTTAAAAATTACTTATTGCAATTTATTAAAAAAAATATTATATTCAAAAGATTTTAATTTGCTGAATTTATGCTGTTGTTATTTTTAAAAACAAAATAAATTAATAACGGAAATTTATTTTTTAGGCAACTGATTTACAGAAACATGTAAATTTGAAACAAGAACGATGAAAAGAAATTTGAATATTACTATTTAAATCTTAAAACCTTTTGAGATGATTTTCAAGCGAGGCTGCCAAACAATTAGTTGTTGGTCGTTTTTTTTTTTTATATATTGTGAATATTGAAAGAAAATGTGTATAGAATATATATATATATAAACAAAAATTTTTTTTGTCTAAATAATCTTTTAACTCATCATTCCTCTTTTATATGAATCAAATTATAAGAAAAATTCGTATGTTATTTATTTCTAAAACAAAAAAAAAAGCTTTATAAATGAAATAATACTAGTTGCTTTACATTTGAATAATACGATTAATCTAGTCAATGATAATGATATTATTTGCAGTGGATAAAAAAAAAATAGATATAAATAAAGTTAAATAAAAAACAAAATTGAAAAAAAAGAAATACATTTTTTTAAATCACTTTTTATAAAATAAGGATCCATTAAACTCAAAAAATATTAGTAGGTGAAAATTTACAACATACATAACTTGAATGAAAAAACAAAAAAGTACCAGCTGCGTCACACTCACAAAATTTTAAGTAAATATAAGTATAACGAAAGCTGGGCCATCCTCAGAATTAAAAACGCCTCGGATTTACGAATTCAGCTATCAAACATAGAACCGTGCCTTGTTTTAGTTTTATTAAAAAAATTAAATAATTTAATTAGTCACTTGAAGAAGTTCCTTAATATTTTTATGAACCAGAATAAAATTTTTTATTTTTTTCAATTAAGCAAAGAACTTGGTATAATAATCTTATTATAGGATTTCAATGTTAATTGCTGTTTGAGTTAACAAGAACATTTATTTAATAATAAAATAAATTTTACAAAACAACCCCCTGGCAATATAACATATCAGTGTATATATATATATATATATATACACACACATTAAGGGGCTTCAGGAGGGCACATTCAATCTTTGGTCCGAAACTACTGAGGCGTTTTAAAGTATTTTTTTATGCAGTTTCTTTTTAAATGATTTAAATTCGTGAGAATTTTACATAATAGAATGCTTTTTTTTAAATTATGTTTGAATGGCCTTAGGCAAGTGGCCAGCTTTCAAACATTATGAATATTTTAATTTTTTTTTTTTTTTTTTTTTTTAATCTAAAAATGTAAAAATCATTAATAGAATGGAAAAGAGCAAGTTCAGGTGTAGTAAATAAAGTGAGCCTTGGCATCCAAAGGCTCTCTTTATTTGCTGCACCTGTACTTGCTCTTTTCTATTCCATAACATCAACAACAACTTCTCTTCAACTTATAAAATCATTATTATCCAACCTATAATAATTAAATAAAGTGGTGACAAAGTCAAAAATAAATTTCGTATTTAAATACAAAATTATGTATTATGTCCTGAACCCCGAAAAGGGGAAGGGTGAATGACTCAATAAATAAATTTAAAAAAATAGCTCAGCACAGGGAAAATCTGATGGTGTATGGGGGCCTTAAAAAACATAATAAATAAATTAAAACACAAAATTAATATTAAATCGAACATCTGAAAATAAATAAATAAATCAGGAACGACTTGAGGGAGCGTACTCGTCAAGAGGGCCTAGAGCAGTGATTCCCAACCTGGGGGCGATCGCCCCCAAGTGGGCGATTTGGGTTTTCAGGGGGGCGATGAGTATTCAAAGGGAGAAAAACTATTTAAAAGAACAAAAATCAAAGAGAAAAATCTCCTATTTACAGGATGGTAAGAATAGAAGAGGACAAAATATTATCATAAAAATAACATAGTCTGAAGATAATTCCAATCTAGAATTGATTGACCGAAAAAGATCCATTTTTGTTATGTTCTTCATAAAAATAAAATTATTTTTAACATTTTTAGAAGTTTGGGTAGAGACGTATCTTTAAGAATAAAAATCTTCCCTAGTACTCCTAGGCTCAGGATTATTTTTCAAAATAAATTGTTGCCTTAAATTATGGTTTATTTTTGTTTGTAATTAATAATTCAATTTAACTAAGCAAAATTTCAACGTTTGAGTCACTATATTTTCTATTTATTCACTTTGAAAAGAAAACGTTATCTGAGGAACTTGATTCATTTTTAACTTTGAAATAAATTTATTAAAAATTTTAAATCATATTTTGTACGTAAAAGCTGATGCAGATCACAGAATCCATGAATTTGATTCAATTTGGACCATGTAAATTTTTATGTATGTACAGCAGGTATACCAGTCTTTCCCAAACTGTGCTGTTCTCTTAGGGCGCCGTGAAAATTTTCCTATACCAAATATATTAATTTTTTGCTATTAGTCGAAAAATTAAATGAAAAGGGGGGTTGGGTTAGACAACCTCCAGGAAGGGGCGTTGGGCCAAAAAAGGTTGGGAACCACTGGCCTAGAGGATGGGGAACGGATTAAAATAGAATCGAAAAGAAATATTTGGCCATGGCAAGACCTAAAACAGTGGTTCCCAACCTTTTGTGGCCCATCGCTCCTTATTGGAGGTTGACTAACACCTATCGCCCCTTTTCATTTTCATTGTATGTTACAGAACTATACCTGCTGTACATAACACAAAATTTACATGGTTCAATTGAAATTTTTTTTTAGTTAAATTGTATTATTAATTACTAACAATAATTAACCACAATTAATGGCAAAAATTTATGGTGAAGATTTATAATATTTATCTCCAACCAAATCTTTTAAAAATCTAATAATAATTTTATTTTTATGAAGAAAATTTCAAAAATGGATTTTTTTCGGTAAGTTTTTATTTAATGGAAAAAAATGACGTTTCGATTCTAGATTGGAATTGAATTCTTCATAATATTTTATTTTTTTGACAATTTTTTGTCATCTTCTATCCTGGCCACCCTCTCTCTAAATGGGATATTTTTCTCTTTGATTTTTTTTTTTTTACTTTTAAATTTTTGTAAACTCTAATAATTTTCCCCCTATGATTACTCATCGCCCCCCAATCGGCCCCCGCTTGTTTATTGCCCCCCTGAAAAATCAAATCGCCCACTTGGGGGCGATTGCCCCCAGGTTGGGAACCACTGATCTAAAACAATCAAGAAATGATTTACGGGTGGTCAAACATTAAAGAAGAATGTGAATCTGGGCTTCAAAATATCCTGGTTTTTGTTGCATTTATATATTTTATTAGAAAAAATATTGAGTAAATAGGTATCGTATAAATATTTAACATTTATTAAAAAAGAAATTTTTAATTTTTAAATAGTTAATTTATTTAAATGACTTACATCTAATTTGAATTATAAAGTAAAAAAAAAATTATATAGTAATAAAAACAAAATGGATTAATTTATTTGAATTAATCTTCAGTCTTCTGAAATAAAAATTATTTTTCATTAATTTTTTTTAATGAAATATCAGCATCCTCCTCCAACAGCTGAAAAATATTTTATTCAATTTATATTTCTATAAGAATTTTCTAATATAGAATTAATGACGATATTTTTACCTCAATTCCAATTTTGGCTAACTCAGCTTTAATTTTACACATCTTCATGTCGTAATTAGCTACTAACATCAACAGGTCTTCATTTTCATCTTTCAATTTACTAATTTCATTAGTTGAGTTTTGAGAAAATTCAACAGCTGGTGTTGAATTTATATTTTGTGCTGGAGTCAAATTAAGTGACTGAAAAAAAAAACAAGCTTTCTTTTAATATTTAAAATTTGAAGCATGTATTAAAGGGCCTTCATCTGAAAAAGTATATTTTGTGCAGAAAATTTTGAACAGAATGCGTTACTTTCACTAAGGGAAAGTAAGGAGATTTAGGGGCTTCAGGAGTGCACATTGAATCTTTAGTCCGAAACTACTGAGGCATTTTAAAATATTTTTTATGCGGTTTTTTTTTCAAATGATTTAAATTCGTGAGCATTTTACATAATTGAATGCTTTTTTTTTAATTATGATTAATCAAAAAATATTTTAAAGATATGAAAATGCGGGCAGCTAAAAATAAAAACACTATGTGAAAGTTCAGACGTTTCGGGTATAATTTATTCACCCAACCTCAGTGAACAGTTCTAATGAGAGAGTTAAGTCAGTATAATTATACATAGATGACATTAGTTATTCTATTGATATATATTGTATTTTGATAATACGATGATAAATACAGGTTTGAAAATTTTTTTATAATATTTAAAAACGTTTTTATAGTTAAAGATACAATCATAAACATTATATAAAATTTTTAAAACCCCCAAAAGAAAATTATTATTATTCCATTCCAATTCAGTGCCTGCTTGAGAATTTGTTTACATTCATGGAATACACAAATGAAAAGAATACATAAATATTTCTCTATACATTTCCTATGGGAGAAATCGTAACTTTAAGAATTAATAACTCAAAAAGTTATAGGAATTTTGGGATGAAAATAATTTTCCTATAATCCCGAGATGGTCTTCTTTATGTATAAAAAATTTCATTTCAAAATTCCAAAGGGATTATTTATGCCAAGGCAAGGGCGGATCCAGAGGTGTTTCTCGAGGGGGGGGGGGGGGGTAATTTCAAAAATTTTTCGGACGTTTCGCGGAACCAAAGTTTTCCGGACACAAAAATTTTTGCCGCCCGAAAAACATTCACTCTTTCGCGGAACCGAAATTTTTTCCCCGTCCGTAAAAATTTGATTTGTATTTAATACTAATCGAATTTTTAAATAATAATTTTTTAAATTTTACATTAAAAATAAATTTTTTTTAAAAAGAAAAGTATTTTTTTTTAAATCTCGGGGGGGGGTATTTACCCCCTTTACCCTTCCCCCCTTTTTTTATCCGCCCTTGTGCCAAGGAAAGATTACAACACAAATTATATATATAAAAATTCAATGAAAAATAAGCAAGAATAATAGAAAAATCTTCTGGGCTTGGATTTTTTATTTTCTTAAATACTTGGAAAAAAAAAAAAAAAAAACAACCAGCAATCTCCAATTCGTAAACCAATAAAAATCCTCTGGCCCGACTTGTTATGTAACAAGGTATATTCTCACTCACACAATTAAAAATTATATATATATATATATATATATATATCAACAAAAATATTTACTTATTGAATTATATAAGATAGGGAAAATGTCATCTTTGTCAATGTTTAATAAAATACATTCCATGCAGCTGATTCTCCCTCTTAGAAATTAGGACATTGTCCGATTCTCCCCAGATATTAATGTTTTTTTATTGTTCATCCGATTTTAATAATTATACCAGGGGAGGGAGGGGGGGGGGATTGAAAGTCTCCTCAAGGGTTAGATGTTTATTTTAATTTTCTTATTAAGTATTTCAAGGCTGCGACTCAAATTTTAATTAATTCAATGTTGTGTTTTTTTTAAATGTCATTTATGGACTAAATATACCAGTTTCGGGAATGGTCTTAATATAAATAACCAAGAATGGGATACCATAGTATTTATTTGATTGTAAAAACCTAAGTAAATAAAAATTTGTTACCTGAAAATTTACTATCAAATCATCTTTCTCTTTAAGTTTTTCCTGAAGGGATGAATAATTTTCGTAAAGCCTATCATAATCTTTTTTCAGTGAATAATACATTTCATCAGGAATAGTTTTATTTTTATTTAGACTCTCGAGTTGAGATTCAAGACTCCTTACTTGGAACTAGAAAAAATATAAATATAATAATTGATTATTTATGAATATTTAAAATTAATATGTACCGTGAGCAATTTGTTATTTCGTTTGAAATAGTTAAGTTCTTTTTCTAGTTCTTTGATTTCTTCGTTTAAACCAGAGTTTTGATTGTCCCGTTCTTCTTCTGCGTTCTTTGAGATACATCTAATTAAAGGCGCTGAAATGAAAAAAAATATATATATATATATATATATATATTCAAAAGCAAAAATGGCAATATATAAATCAGTGCCGCAACAAGGGAAGGTCGAGGGGACGACGGCCCCGGGCGCTTTAAGGAAAGGGACCCGGGGAACGTTTATATTTTTACAAAAAAAAATTCATAATAATGATTGTAGGGAAGACAAAAAATAACAAACTTATCTAAAAATAATATTAAATATTTTTTTGTTATTAGAAAGAATATTTACAATGTATTTATCTAGAGTCGTCTGGCAACAGCGCCCGCTCTAGGGTGGGGAGCGGGAATTGATCCAGGGGCGCCAGAATTTGGGGGCGGCATAATTATAATTTTTTTTTTTTTTTTTTGGTAGGGGAGGGGGGTTCCGTTGAAAGATATAGAAACTGGCACTTATTCTCGAAGGTAGCGGGCGCAGGAGGGTAATATTGAGTGGGCGGTTTATTTTTGAGTGTATATGTAATATTGCGATCGTGTCGAAGATGTTGATGGAGTTTTAAGGGTCTCTGATTTAAAAAAAAAGTGGTCCCTCAAAATGTGTGTGTTCAAATCTATTTGGACACAAGTAGCAACTACAGAATGCAACTTTAAATTACAGAAAGTAAGAGAAAGTTGCGACCAGTCACACCAGGTTCTGAAAAACATACATAAGACTATAAGGTAATGAGGAAATTAAAAAAATGTTTTCAAGTACAGGTAGCGAGTAGGTAGGTAGCAGTATCTATCCACAGATTAAAACCCGCGTTCATGCTAAAAGAAGAAATGAAGTTTGACGAAAAAGAAAAGAAAGAAAACCAGACAAGCCGGCAAGAAGTAAAACAGCATGAGGGAAAGTGAAAGGATCAGGACGGAGAGTTCACTTCCCAAAGTATCTACAAGAAATGTGGTCTATTGTTTATGTAAGTGTATTGTAAAATCTTGTGTAAAATCTGTGTTTCTAATTTGCTAGAGGACACGCGAGGAATTGGCCCAACAAGACTAATTAATTTTCACACCTCTGTAATATAAGAAAAGTTCTGGCGGAGTTTCATAATATTAATTGAAAATAAATACCTTCCAATTCTTTAAATAGTTTAGAAAATTGATACTCCAAAAGGAGATCATTGGGCTTCATACAATTCATTCGAGGGTGTTTAATCGCTCGACAAAATTGTTCATATCGAGAAACCTGAGATAATCGATTTTGAAAGGTTTCATAACCAATTCTCTTGTAAATTATTTGAATGAGATGAGCCTAGTAAAAAAAAAAAATAAGTAAAAAATAAAATAAATAAACAAAAAAACAAAAAATGTATTATTATACCTTGGAGAAGTTGTCTATGGAGTTATCATTAAATAAGACAAGAAGACCCATTAAAAAAGCTGCTATTCCTTCAACTATTTCATCATTTTCATCTAAAATTTTTGAAATAATAAAAGAGACACTATTGGGGATTAAAAGAAAATGTTTGACTGCTACAGGACAGTGTGCAAGCCAAGTTGAAAGGAGAATCAGATGCGCTAATTTAGATTGAACATGCGTCACCTAAAAAAATATATCAAATTTTTTATTTTTATTATTAGTTTATCAACAATTAAATATATAAATAAATACCTTTTGTAAAAGATTAAGTGAATGCTCTAAAAGAGATAAATGCTTATCATTTTTTACACTATATTTAACTCGCAATAAATTCTCCTGTTGTCTAGGATTATTATAAATTGCATACGTTAAAGCAACACAAGCAAGCCAATTAGTCAAGTGATCCGTAGAAAAGAGTCCGTCCGTAAATAAGTGAAAGAAAGAATAGTATAATTCGTCTATATGAAAACAATCATTATGTTAATAAAAAAAAAATTTTGGGAACCTCTGATTTAATGAAATAATAAAAATATTTAGAACCTACCCGTTTCAACATTATTGCACATGGAAATTTTCTCAATGATCTGCTTTTGAAAATTCTTGTTGTTTACCATAAAGCATTGATAGCAGTAAAGCACAGATATACGGAGTGTATATGGCTGTTTTTGATTGACTACGCTTAATAGCAAAACCAAATACAAAGGTCTAAAAATTAAAATAAATAAATATTAATACAAATTTTCTCTTTTTCTATGTTTATAGAAAGGAGAGCAGTCTTCTACCTAGATACAAGGCCGCAGCAGCTTTAGGGTGTTCCTTAAAAATTGATTTTTGGAATTTATACCGGGGCTCCTTGCAATTTTGTTCTACTCGTTGAAAAAGAATTATAGAAATTTTTGCGAATTTTTTAGCATGATTTTATTTTATGGGTCGCTACCATAGGCGCCGGAACTGGGGGGGGGGGGGGCAAGGGTACATTGCCCCCCCCTGGCATCCTATAGGAGGGGGCAGAGGGGGGTAATATGTTTTTTTTTATTTCATTTATTTTTAAAAATGATACATTTTTACTTTTTAAAAATAAAATCTTTTAAATTAAAAGAATAAGAAATTCATTTTTTTCCAAAATATTTTATATAGACCCTATTGTATTTCTAATTTCTAAAAACGTTTTATATTGAATTAAAAGAAGAAATAGCTAAAGGCGGAGATCCTGGGTTCGATTCCCGGGGGCCATGGGATGTTTGGCCTCATCAATAAAGAACACTCACATGTCTTGTTAAATAAAAGAAGAAAATTAAAAATATTTATTTCCTGTCAAATAAAACAAATCTACTATATTGCCTAAAAAAAACTTTTGATAAATTCACTAGAGAATTTTTTAAAATTTTAATTTTATTAAAATTGTGATTTTATTTAAAATTTTTAAAGCTTTATTGTAGATTTGTTTTATACTATTTGAATATATTAAATTATTTTAATTTTCTAAAAAAAAATTTTTGCCCTCCCCTCCTGATTCAAATTCGTTCCGGCGCCCCTGGTCGCTACCACCTTTTAAAGTTTAGGCTTATTCAAATAAATACATTGAAGGAAAATAAATAATTAAATTAGCCTTAATAATAAACAACTATATTTTTGAATGGATTGAATGGAGAATTCCGAAGGATTACTCGCTAGTATGCAGATGGAAGAGCAAGAAAAATAATAATTCCAAGAATTATGTTGAGGATATATATTTGTACCAGACGACTGAATTTGCAAATGATCAGTTTCGGTCAAGGTTGACCATCATCAGGCCTGTGAAAATACAAGTGATTCAATGCAAGAGTCATAAAAACAGTAACTGCTGTCAATGAGTTGAAAAATTGAATACATATTTTGAAGCTTATTATAAAAAATATACATTATTTTATCTATTCTAAGATTGACATTACAATTAGACAATATTCATCACAATTATAAGTTATTAAACTGGAGAAATTAAATTAAAACATTTTTTATTTGCAGTATATTATTTAATATTTACCAATATCCTCATGTTCCTTTTTTGGGGATCAATGTATATATATACATCCAAAAGCCAATTTTATTTATAGGCAACGTGGAAGACAAATTAACAGAAATTGCAATTTTCTGCTCTTGCATTGATTCACGTGTATTTTCACAGGCCTTATGATGGTCAACCTTGGCCGAAACTGATCATTTGCAAATTCAGTCGTCTGGTACAAATATATATCCTCGACATAATTCTTGGAATTATTATTTTTCTTGCTCTTCCATCTTCATACTAGCGAGTAATCCTTCCGAATTCTCCATTCAACTCATTCTCTCGTGCTGTTTCTTCTTCTTTTTAACAATATTTTTATTAGTGTTTAAGATAGCAAGTTTGCGAGATATATTTGTGCTTAAGATTGGGCAAAATTGCACCCCCTGGAGTCGAACCAAGACCTCCACGCTTTCGCGGCGGGTGGACTACCCTTATCCTAGGGCGCCGGCCCAATAAGTACAGCATCTCGCATCCGCCTATTATACTAATGAAATTAAAATTTCATTGCCTAGAGAAAGATCTTAAAGATATTTTTATTGAATAATTTCTACAGCATATGTCGTATACATTTAATTATTACAATGTAGTTGCTGTAGAAATTATTCAATAAAAATATGTTTGGTTGTTATTTTCCTTCAATGTATATGAAAGACTTAGTGAAACCTCACATATACTAAATAATTTTACTTATATGAAAGAGCCTAAACTTTAAAGGGTGATAGTCACCCCTAAAATTGCTATAATTCTTTTTCAACGAGTAGAACAAAATTGCAGGAAGCCCCGGTATAAATTAAAAAAATCAATTTTTAAGGACAATCTTAATGTATATATATTGTGTTACCTAGGAGGATTAAAAGGAGTTTGAGCCTTTTCGAAGAATATTTGATTGGCCTCATTGTCTCTTATAAGTTCACCAATGCAGCTGACTGTCTCAGATAAAATTTCCTCTGGAATCCCCTTTACCATTAGTAAATCGCATAATACTTGCAATAAGCCACATTTAGATGCCATTTTCTGAAATTCTTGGACAGTATTATGACTGCTTTCTGGTGTTACTAAAGTTCTTATTATCTAGAAGAATAAAAATTTAAAATATTAATTCTTTTACTTTTTTTTTTTATTATTATATTATATACTAGTATTCATATTTTTAAGAGGCTTCGGGGGACAAAGCTGTTCGCAAGTTTTTGCTGATAAGATGGGGTTCTTAAAAATTTAGCCAAAAATGCCGGTAGTTAAACCAGCGTGAATGTTGAACTAAATAGTTCATTTTTAAATAAATACGAAATTTATTTTTGACTTAGTCCTTGCTTTATTTAAGTATTATATGAGATAGGATATTTTACATTTTTAGATTAAAAAATCTGGTGTGACTGGCGCACAGCACACAACTTTCTCTTACCTTCGGTAATCGAAAGTTGTGTACTGTGCTTTTCACACCAGATTTTTTGTGTCGACATATATTTATTTCCCGACAGTACGGAACATATGAATTCAGATGTAAAATTTATAAGTAAGGGAAAATATTTATATTTTGTTACCATGGCAACCATTTCTTTTATCTTCCCTATGAAATACAAGAGTAAAGTGGTCTTCAGAAGATTTCAATTGCAAAATGAGAATAGACATTTTAAAGAGCATCTAAAAAATAATTGATTTTTGAATTTAAAAAAAAATCGTTGGAGCAAATTTTGAGAAAATCGAAAAAAACTGAAAAAGTACATCAGTAAAGTACTAGTAATCTTTGGCCGATTATGATTAAAAGCTTATTTTCCCGGTTCCGGGGGTGTTTAACTTAAATATAAAATTTCAGCCTCCTAGCTCAATTCCTTCATGCTTAAAATTGAACACACACACACACACATACACAGACAGACAGACCATGTCGCGAAAACCACTTTTTTGGATTCAGGGGACCTCAAAACGTGTATATCCATCAAAATCTCGACATCGAATTTTTGACATGAATCCAATACTTTCTCTCTCTATATATATATTACATATATACTTAGGTAAGAGAAAGTAAAAAAGATAAAATTACAGTCTTCATAATAGAACGTTTTTTGCATTTTTATAAAAAAAAATACTTTTTAATTAATCGTAATTAAAATTATTATGTAAAATGGCCACGAATTTAAATCATTTAAAAAAATGGCATAAAAAAATAATTTAAAATGTCTCAGTAGTTTCGGCTCAAGGATTCAATATGCCCTCCTGAAGCCCCTTAATAAATAAATATAATTTTTTAATTAATAAAGAAAAAAAATATAGCCATAACTTACGGTCAGCATTGCATCATAATTAGTTATTTTTTGAATTGGCCAATTGTCCTCCGGGTTAGTGTAAGCCAACTTAAACATCGGCGAAAAATTCCGGATATAACCACCTTTAAGGGGATTAGTTAAGTGAAAAAATCAAAAGTCAATCAATATTATAATTAATAAATGAACATAAGTAACATTGAAGATCCATGTCCGAAAGAAAATAAATTTTAAAAAGAACGTATAACATATAAAGTCTATAAATACCTTCTTTGAAGGAGTTGATATTAGATGTATTTCCTTTCAGGAGGTTTAGCATAAGCACTAAACAATCCTCGACTACAATGCCTCCGTCGACACTTCCTTCCTCATTTATAACGTCAAATAGTCTTTCAAACCCATTTTCAAAAGCAACTATCTTTTGAAGATTTTGATTCGATTTTGTTAATTGAGTAAGGAGTAACAAAGCCTGATTTAAAAAAAAAATTCATTTAAAAAAAAACAAAATAAATATAATAAATAAAAAGTTTAAAGACATTACATCATTTCTAATTACTTCTCGATGGTCTGCGAGGAGATCAATCAATTTTGATACAGCCATGGGACTAGAGAGTATGACTTCCTGAATCTCAAACAATCTAGAAAAAAAAAAAAACAATTATTAATATAATTTTCACGATTTCACTACATTGTCATAAAAATAAAAATAGAACAAAATAATTATAAATTCAAATTTATAGCTCCACCTGACGTCCTTTTATTTGGCAGATATTTCGATGCGTAGAACACACATCATCTTCAGTGCCGCGAGGATATAGTAGGTGGGCTTAGTCTATTTATATCAAATGCCTTAGGGGCGTTATACATACGGAGGTGCCTTCTCTAAGCTGATGACCGCTCTGTATCCATAGCATACATACATACCATTTCTGCTATGGATACAGAGCGGTCATCAGCTTAGAGAAGGCACCTCCGTTATGTATAACGCCCCTAAGGCATTTGATATAAATAGACTAAGCCCACCTACTATATCCTCGCGGCACTGAAGATGATGTGTGTTCTACGCATCGAAATATCTGCCAAATAAAAGGACGTCAGGTGGAGCTATAAATTTGCTGGTTATTACTCTCCAACCCCTTTACTCTACTCATCCCAGCCTGATATTCAAACTAATTATAAATTCGTTCTAACAGTATAGGCAAGCTCATTGCATTTATTACACAATGAGTTGGAGATAAAATTGTTATGAAATGTCAAATAATAAATTATATATATATATACCATCAAGAGAAAATGTATTGGACAACCTGACTTTTGAAACTAACGCATAGGCAACCATTTACTCTAGTCCGTATATTTAGTTGCTTCAAAATGAATATATCCTATATACTAGAGTAAATGGTTGCCTATGCGTTAGGTTCAAAAGTCAGGTTGTCCAATATATTTTCTCTTGATGGTACATATATATAGATATATTAGGGTGCCACTTATTATAAGAGGTCAGCCAAATTTGAGCTAAATTGACGGTTGTTAACACGTCTCTTAAAGTTTTCAGTGATCACCCTCTTTAATTTAAGTGATTATATGCTTCGAAACGGGGGGGGGGGGGGAGGAATTTATAATTTATAATAATTTATTTATTTATCAAACAACCGATCAAGTCCCTTAGTTGTTTTAAATTTTTCCTTTTTCTAAAAGAAAACCGAGCTTAACTATTCAGTTTTCGAAAAAAAAGTCAAAGAAGAAAAACTTTTTAAAATAGAGTAATATATCATAATACGACAAAAAATTGAAAATTTCAAAATTTTTGAAAAAACTTAATTAGGCAAAAACTTTGTTGCCGAATTCGCGAGTCAATGTTAAATAAGTTCCATCAATTTTTTTTTTCTTCATGTGATTATTTCATTGTTTTTTTTTTTAATATGAAAAATTTTTAATGGAAATTTCTCAATAAAGAATTACATTATATAAAAACAATGTACAAGGTAATAATGGGACTTAGCTTTGTCATACACTCTATATATTTTTTATAGAGTATAATTTAGTATGTGTTATTTCATATCTGCAACTTATTGTGTAATGATTGCCTATAGTGTAAGACAGAGGCTTTATTTGGGGGGAGAGGGGGCATTTGCCCCTCCCCCCAAGGGCTCTGATTTTTATAAATTTTTTTATATTATTTTAAATAAAATATTACACAAATATATCTACGATTATATAAACTGTATAAAATTAAACAATTAATTAAATTAAATATCTTTTGGGCATATATTTGTAAGTAAATTTTAAGAAAAAAAAATGTTAGCCCTCCCCCCCCCAAGAAAAAGTTGAAATGACGCCACCGGTGTAAGATCTAATTTATAATTATCATGTTTTTATTTATATACATTTAATTTATGCTCATTTCAGTTCATAGAGAGTTTTATTTCGAGAGATGATATTCACTGGATATTGGATTAAAAAATATTTTTTACATATATAATAGAGTAAGGATGTGGCGTACCTAGTCCTATAGTGAGCATACACCTAAACGTATATATAAAACATATAGATCAAGGACCGTTGCCTCTTTCCCAGGCCCTCCCACACCCCCTGCGGAATCGCCAATCTATGTAAGAACGAAGACGTGGGGTCTACAATTGATTCTTTAATAGGCAACCAAGCCCACAAACAAATATTACAGTATATACATAACCATTCTCAAACTAACGACTGAATATTGTAATCATGTGAACTATTTGAAATAATCTGAACCAAGTATTACACCTTAGTCTTCTGTCAGTGATTTTTTTGATTAATGATTATCTCGTAAATTATTAATCAAGGAAGTTGTTTGTGGCTGTAGATATATTATTTTTGGAGTTGAGAGGATGCAGCCAGGACGGTTCAATCAATCATCATTTAAAAAACCATCCTGGCTTCATCCAACAATATTAATCTTATTAATACAAGGTTGAGAACCAAAATAACGTCATATTTCTTTTTTTTTTTCAATCATCTGAAATTCATTTCTACTAGAGCTTAAATAAAATAATAAATTTCAACTGATAAATAAAAAATAATAAAAATTACTTGTGAGTAAGGAGAGCCTGGAGTAGTTTGATTGCTTGGCTGCGAACTTGAAAGTTGAACTCCTCTAAGAAATTCAAAACTAAGGGAATAAAATCAGACTCCTTTAATAAAATTTCTGTAAATTGTTCTCCAACATTATTTGGAATTTCTTCCTCAGAAGAGTCGATTTCTGGAAAAATCAAATGGATGGGTGTAAAAATAAATCTAGGTAAAATATTAGAGCAATAATAATTTAAATATTTTTTTAAGTATATTAATATTAAAGAAATTTGCATACCATGTTGGTGCTGATGCTGGTTAGGGCTAACGATCATCACGAGAGTTTGTAGGGCATAGCTGATAATCTCATTATCACTTCTATCTTGAATTAAAACTCTTTTTATCGAATTTAAGCCTTGAGCCCCTACCTCAATTCTATAACTTCTACTTAAGTTGTACAAAGCTTTACAGGCGTCTCTTCTGTCAGAAATTAAGGTGGAGTTCTCCAATCTGTCAACGAGACGTTCAACCTAGAAATTTTATCAATAAATAATTAATATATATATATATACATTGGTTCACAAAACAGGCACAATTTAATTTTTCATAAATTACATATTACACAATTTGGAATTAGACATTTGCCGCCTCTAGGCAGTGGACTCTTTTGCCGCTCCCTCCCCTTCAACCACCCCAAACCTGAGAAATAACTGCTGGACTTTTGATTACCTACCTCCCAGGCGCGTGCTTAGTTCGCCTCTTCGTAAATTCGACCCTGGATACTAGTTATTAAGAAACCTTTGAAAAGTGAACATATTGCAATCAAAGGTATCGAAGAAATAAACCAATTGTTAGGTCCATGATGCCAGGGCCTAGGGCGACAAAATCTTAGGGGCGCCAAAATTTTAGAGGCGAGAAAACTTTAGACTCAAATTTATTGCTTAGCGACAAAATAAATTTTGCCTCTCCTAACAAATCTTCTAGTTCCAGCCCTCTATATATATATATATATTGCAAAAAAAAAAAAAAAAATTGTTGCTTTCCTTTGATCATGTCTATGTGTTTCAAACAATTTTTTTAGTCTTCATTAGGTCATAGAGATCCGTAGATAGCGTTTAGACTTCTCACAAATTGCTCTTCTGTTGAAAATAATATTGATATAGTTTAAAAAATAATTTTTTAAAATATTTTATTAAGGTGAGTTGGCGTTTCAAAGAATATTATTATAACAACAATTGAGAACCTTATTAAAATAATTAATTATTATAAATTGTATCAATATTCAGAGAAGAGAAATTTGGGAATGATTTCCCAAGCAATATCTATGTAAGGATGAGAAATCGAACCGAAACATATAAAATGAAAATTAAAGTTTTTTATTATTTAAATTATTAACTAAAGGCTGCTTAATCCTCATCAAAAATGTAGAAATAATTCTACCGTTTCAGCTCCAGATGGATTGGTTCCTTCTTGATGAGTTCCTAGGACACTTTGAAGGCCAGAACGAAAAAAATTCCATCATTGAATTTTATATTCTAAGTGAATATTATTATACCCACATTAATTTAATAATAAAAAAAATATACATATATTTTAAAATGTTTCTAATTGTTTGGATGAATTAAATCATAGATATAGAAAGAAGAAATTATTTTCAATATGAATAGAAATGTCACGTCCAGGGAACTAACGTCACATTGTGTGATTGGCTTGGGAAGTTAGCAACGGTAAAACCGAATTGGATCAAGTGTACTTATATTATTATTTATTTAATTAAAAAAAAAGACAAAATATTTTTAAAAATTTATTTGTAAAGACAAAATTATTTTTAAAAGTAAAATGAATAAATATATTAATTTAATTAAAATGCATTTTTTTTTTATTTTATTCCAGTGTTTTGATAAAAAAGAGGGAAATATAAAATATAAATTTGTTTTATACTTAAAAGATTTTTCATTGTTGATAAAAGTTGATCAAATACAAACAATAATAGTTATCCTAACCTTAGAATAAAGTGGTTTGTCCTAAAAACAGTTTGGCCTGCAATATATATGCAAAATATGACATTTTTTTTTATCTTTAAATATATATGTTGCAAAGGCAGATACAAGAGGAAGGGTGGGGGTAAATGGGATAATCCCCCCCGAGATTTGAGAAAAATATTTTTTTTGGGAATAAAATTTTATTTTTAATTTAAAATTTTACAAATTAATACTTAAAAATTTGATTTGTATATATATGTAAACAAGTACAGAATGCACCTTTAAATTATCAAAAGTAAGAAAAAATTGTGTGCTCTGTGACAAGTCACACCAGATTACACCCCCCCTCCCCCACCCCGGGAAACTCTTCTGGATTCACTCTTGATATGTTGCAGGCCAAATTTTTTTTCGGAAAATTAAATTTTTTTTTATCGAAAATTTTGATCTTACATTTCTTAAATAACTTTAAATCAAGATGTGATTTCAATTTGCTTTCTTCTATAAAAAATTAAATAGATATCTCAAAACGATTTTCGGGGTTTTTCAAAATTTGGCCCAAAATTGCTATTTTTTTAGTGAATTTTTCAATTTCTGTTTAATAATTTTTAAATAAGATTATAAAACTGCTTTTTGGGCTAACACCTTGCTAAGATTAATAACTAGAAGTGGATTGAATTGTTTTAAAAATACTCTGTCCGCCTCCTCCGCCCCAGACTCATCAAGCCTTTGGCGCCCCTCAATACCGACATAGGCGCCCTAGGGCATCTAAGATATAGCCAAGGAACAGTCATATTCTTTCCATAGAAAACTTGGCCCCTCCGCCCTCAAAGGCTAGTTACGCCGCTGCTTAGGGGCTAAGAGAAACTAAATATATCTCGACTCTAAAAAACCTGGTGTTACAGCACAGTACACAACTTTCGATTATCGAAGGCAAGAGGCTGCGTTAAGTCACACCATCATTTTTAAAAATAAAGCATTGTTTCCTCCTCTCCTCCCTCTTGCTAACTTTGAGCCCCCCCCTTCCAAAAAAAAAAAAAAAAAAAAAAACAAAATCCCAGAACTGCGCATCTAAAAAATAGTTAGCTTAGCTGCTCTCTCCTTGATATCTAATTCTACCTACAAATTATACAATCAGCTATAAAAAAAAAAGTTCAAAAAATAGTTGATTCATTAATTTTAATCAAAATCGTTAGAGCCAATTTTGAGAAAATAGAAAAAAAAAACTGAAAAATTATTAATATTTCTGTAAAGTACTAGTACTTTTTTAGCCGATTTTGTTCAAAAGCTTATTTTAACTGTCCAGGAGGGTACCTAACTTAATAATAAATTTTCAACCTCGTATTCCAATTCTTTTATTATTAAAACCGTTACACTCAGACACAAAGACAGACCAATTTGCTGGACCAACTTTTTTTTAAACTCAGGGGACCTCAAAACATGTATGTATCTCTATCAAAATCTTGACATCGAATTTCTGACATGATCGCAATACTTTCTCTCTAAATGTTAGATATATAGATAAGAGAAAGAAAATGTCGACCGAAAATATGTGACCGCACACTTCGCCCCCCCCCTCTCCCTAGGTACGCCACTGCAATAGCCTATGAGAAGAATAAATTATACTATCAATGGATATATCTAGAACTTGACATTATCTATAGATAATGCCAAGTGAGGGGTGAGAGTTGGATGATACTCGTTCAAAGGAAGGATAAATAAAGAAAGGTTGTTTCGGAGGTAATGAGATCACAAACTCCATTTTCCCAGATAAATTAATAATGTATAATTTTGATTAGAAGATAATAGTTTTTTTTTAAGTTGAAAATACTCTCTTACATAGTACTTTGGGTCGGAGTGTAGGGAGGGATCAATCCTCAAATCTTTTCACTAACAAAATTCGCCTTATTACGGTTTATATAATTTAATATTTATAAAAAAAATTATCCGTTAGTGAATAATACAAATTATTTTTAACGAGATTTTATGATTTAAAAGGGTCTTATCTTTTTTACGAGCAAATAAATAGATAACGATAAAGCGATGATAAAGTATATCTCTTCTGAGTTTCTCACTTTCAGTTGATTATTTTTTAGCCAAACAAAGGATCCATTTTAAATTGAAAAGTATCAATTTAAGAAATGGGTTTTAACAAACGTTTGTTAATTTTTCTATTTTGTTTATTTTCACGGGCAAATGGTGATCGAAAAGTTTGCGATATTTGCGTTTGCGAGAAGGAATTGCTAAATTGCGATAATATCAATTTAACCAGCATTTTTACATTTAATGAATGGACTGCTTCGGCAAATTCTACCCCAACCGATCCTGAAATCGCCCAATTAAGGGATATACAAATGTCAAGAAATTCGCTTGTAAATATTAAGAAATTTCCACATTTGCCATTTACTAAACTTGATTTGAGTCGCAATAGGATTATCCTGATAGCAAAAGGAAGCTTTGAATTGATTACTAATCTCACAGAATTGAATCTTGCACATAATCAATTAACTGCTAAAGAATTCACGCCCGATATTTTCAAGGTATGTAAATCAATTTTAATTTTTAAATAAAAATTCTAGACCCAAGACCTAGGAACCACTCCTCAAATCAAATATAAATACCAATTTAAATAGCAACAATTGCCTTATAATATCGAAAATTTTAAAAATGTATTGTAGTTCTGAATTTTAATCAGAGATTAACGCTTTTTGAATACGTGGATAGTTATTACAATTATCTTGGAAATTTAAACAACTAAAAAAGTGTAATCTTTAGAAGATCTTTATAATCAAGCCTTAGCAGGCGGCACCATTTGTTAGGATGTTGAAGTTTAATAGTAAACCAGAAAGAGTTTTAAAATCGGAGAGATAATGGGGTAGGTGAATTGTCTGATCATGGGCGTAACTAGGAGGGTGCAGGGGGGGCCCAGAAGGCTCATGGGACCCCCAGGAAGCTCCCTGCCCCAAGAAAAATTGAGAAAATATGGGGCTTTCCAGGCCATCCGGAGGATAGCTGGTCCCATGCCCCCCCCCCAGCGAGGATGGCTGGTCCCATGCCCCCCCAGCCAAATTCTCTAGTTAGGCCCATGTGTCTGATTGATACTTAATCGGTTGCTTTTCTATAGTCCCAAAATATAGTGCTTGATTACTTCTAAAACTTGTGATATTTTGATTTTTCATTTTTGATTGATTTCTCCAAAATGAAGATATTGTCTTTAGTACTTGATTATATTCCTATAAATTTAAAAGAATCTCCGTATTGCTTAGAGAAATTGGAACGGAGCATTCTTGGAAATAATAATTTGACCAAAAATCTGTAAAAATCATCTAAATAAATAAATAAAATATAGAAATAAGATGACGACTTTAATCTTTGAAAAAGATATAGCTTACTTCTTTTTTACTTTCTCTTACCTATATATGTCATATGTAATATATAGAATAAGTATTGCGATCATGTCAAAAATTCTATGTCGAGATTTTAATGGATATACATATACATTCACAAGCTTCGAGTTACGCCCCGTGTCTTCATTCTTCGTTCTTAATATACAGGGTGCCCGGAAATAACAGGTACCTAGAAAAGGGGATGATTCTACATGAAAAAATAAGACTTTTTTTCCTATAAACTTAATATGTCCAGACGCTTCGTTTTCATGATACAGGGGGTCAAAGTTGAATTTTTTTTTTTGTTATTTGCTAATATCTGGAGAACCGTTTGGGATACAATGTTTAGCTTCTGTACACGATTTATGTTCATTATTCCGCTTGAATTATGTGTAAAGTGTAAACATTGTATCTCAAACGGTTTTCGAGATAAAAAAAAAAAAACAATTCAACTTTGACCCCCTGTATCTTGAAAACGAAGCGTCTGGGAATATTAAGTTTATAGGAAAAAAAGTCTTTTTTTTATGTAGAATCATCCCCTTTTCTAGGTACCTGTTATTTCCGGGCACCCTGTATTTTGTTCATAGACACACAGATAGACCAATTTGCGGGACCCACTTTTTCGGGATCTCAAAACATGTATTTCCATCAAAATCTCGACTTCGAATTTTTGACATAAATCCAATACTTTCTATATAAATATATTAATATATATATTTAGGTAATAAAAAATGTGAGTGTCTACCACTTAACGAAAATTTCATGAGAAAAATTGTTCTATTTTTTATTAAGAGTTCTTTTAGAAGATTAGACCAAACAATGACCATAAAATTATGATTGTAGGGGGAGTACGAAACTGGAGAGGACTATTTACCTTTGAGAAAACTAAGAAAACTCGATCTGGGTTCAAATGCCTTGACAACACTAGACAACGATATTTTTGAACATTTACCCAAATTAGAAATTCTACTTCTGGGTGGAAATCCACTAAAAGTCATGGATACTCCATTAAGAGTGGCGATCAACACTCCAGATGCACTTAAGGTTTGTTTTCTATTTATATTTATTTTAAATGATAACCATAACAGCTTCTTATTATTTAAGGTCCTCGATATTTCATATACGGATTTGACAGAATTACCTGAAAAAATGTTTCCACCAACACTTGAAGAACTTTACATAGCAGGAAATAATTTCACCATAATTCCTCGGGCTATACTTCAAATAGAAAAGCTTCAAATTTTGGATTTAGATGAAAATCCTATTGAAATATTAAATGAAACAAAGTAAGTATAAAATTTTAATTAATGCTGTCTTCGAAAAAATATGATTGTCTAGTGCAAGCATGTACTTTTGGGGATGTTGTCAACTTTAAATAAATAAGAATAAAATATAGGCTATGCCTTACCGGGAGAGGGAAACGGCACTTTTATAATGGTGTAAAAGAACTATTATTGGATATTGATATGAGACAAAACCAGGCAGGGCCGAAAAATCTCCTAGTTCCGGCCCTGAAACCAGGAGTTGTAAGAGGATCTTATTTCGATTGAATAGCAGGTTCTTCAAGCACATATCTTTTTTATTGATATTTGCATAAAGAACTTGCTATCCAATTAAAAAGTAAAATTACTGACATGAGATGTTCGATAAGAGGTTTAGCGCATAAAATGTAAATTTCAGATAATAATTTCAATTTCTGTATGTTTTTGTTTTATTTTGTATTGATTTCGTTTTTTTTTTTTTTTTTAGTGGAATTCAAAATCTCACAGAATTAAGGACATTATTCCTTTCTAATATGTTGCATCTCACTGAAATCAAACCGAGTGCATTCCAAGGATTGGAAAAATTATCAACTTTTAACTGTTCAGAAAATCCTCAGCTGGAATTAATTTTTCCAGAAGCTTTCGTGTGGATTAAAGACAATAAGCCCGTCTATCCTCCAATCAAACAGGTATAAATATTATATTATCTTTTGAAAATTGTTTGTAAACAAGGTAGCACAAATAGGACCACCATTCGTTTGAGTTCCAAATAAAGTCATACGGTTATAAATTTGAGTTTAAGTTTTTTATTCTGATTTCAGTTGTTACTGCATGACAACGCTCTTCGATCAATAAACAACAATCTGATTGATAGATGGGATCAGTTGACTCTAATTGATATTCGAAAGAACCCCTGGTTATGTGATTGTGAGACTCAATGGCTGGTAACTAATTTCTACACTATTATTAACAACACCAACCCCGAGTACGCCAAGGAGAACATGTAAGTACTCAATTTAATTAATTATTTCACTTAAAAAATAGAAAACAAAATCAATAGATTAAGAAATATCTTTTAAATGTGGCACAATATTTGGTAATACATGAAAAAAAAAATGTCAAGATTTTTTTGTTTCTTATTTATAAAAAAGTTACAAACATATTCTTTAATTTTGACCAAATAATAATAATTCAAAATGTCAATAAATAAATTTAAAAAAAAAATTAACTATCACAATATTCATTGCAATGATAAGGTTATTTTAGATAGGTAACTTTTAAGATTATATCTGCGAATTTGACGTAAGAGATCTGTCAGTACAGTCAAGGGATTCTTAGAACGGAAAGAGACAAAGTGAGGCAAGGAAGTAATGATACGCCGAGTCACCTATTAAGAAATACAATAATGCCTAGAGAGATTATCTATGACATGAGGCCTGATGATGATTAAATAAAGGCGAAATCGATCGCCTAAAAATTGAAATACAAAATTTTTACTTTCTCTTACCCTATATTATGAAATATATAGAGAGCAAGGGCGAATACAAGGGGGAGGGTAAAGGGAGTAATTACCCCTCCCGAGATTTGAGAAAAATATTTTTTTTTTGAAATTTTTTTTTTTTTTTTTAAATAAAATTTTAAAAATTATTACTTAAAATTTTCATTTGTATATATATTCTGGTAACAAGTACAGAATGCACCTTTAAATTACTGAAAATAGGGAAGTCACACCAGATTACCCCCTCCCCCCGAGAAACTCACCCACTGATACAGAGAGAAAAGTATTTAGATCATGTCAAAAATTCGATGTCGAGATTTTGATGAATATACATGTTTAGAGGTCCCCCTGAGTCCAAAAAAGTAGGGCCCGCAATTTGGTCTGTCTGTCTGTGACGATTTTAAGCATGAAGAAATTGAGCTACTGGATTGAAATTTTATATTTAAGTTAGGTACCCTCTCGGACACTCAAAATAAGCTTTTGAACAAAATCGGCCAAAAAGTACTAGTACTTTATTGATATACTTTTTTAGTTTTTTTTTCTATTTTCTCACAATTCCCTTCACCAAAAATTTTTGAAATTCAAAAATCAATTATTTTTTAGATGCTGTTTAAAACGTATATTCTCATTTTGTCCTAAAAGTGTTTTGAAGTACATTTTACTGATGTAGTAGTTCAGATTTTTCAAATTCATTTTCCAGCTCTTTGTTCCATTGAGCCAATCTTAAATCCCTTTGGGGATTTGCGTGTTAATTTCGATTCAACCTTCCAACTTTTTACACATTTTAAAAAATTCGTTCCAATTCTTATTTTTTGTTTTTATTTAGGATTGTCTATTGTGTATAAAATTTAATTTTATTTATAAACGCCAAATATCATATTTTAAAATGGCGGACCAGACGCCATCCTGCCATGAAAAAAGATAATTTTAAAACTTTTACTTTCTTTCTCCTTACTAAGGAACAAATCTATAATTTATCAATAAATCATAAATAAGTTAAATTAATTTAAAAAATTAAATAATTTATAATTATTTTACCTTATAAAGTTTATAGGAATCTTGCAGTCGAGCAATTTTTCTTTCCCAGAACTCCGACTCCTTATAAGAAAAAGAAAAATGAAATAAAAAAATTTAAAAAGCTATTTATTTGGATTTGTTATCAAAAACTTACCACCGAATTCATTGTTCTGAATTTGCAAAAAAAAAAATTCAATTTTATAGATAAAAAGAATTTTTTGAGTCCCTAATATACTATTCTGAACTTTATAGAATAATCAGAGAATAATGAACAGATCTGTCAGTAGAGACACCAAAACGCTTCCTGTCTGCGCATGACGTCACTCAGGGACCAAAATTTGTTATTCACTTCGCGCCAAGCATCATGTCAAATTGAAAATTTTTCATCAAAAAAAATTGAAGATTTTTATTTACAACTTAAATACAAGTGAAGAAACAGTTACAAATTAAATGTAGGTCATTTTGCGGGCCATTGAATCAAAATGCAAAACTGCCCCGCAAAATGCAGGATGAATATTTACCATTGATCATTTGAACTTCCCCCTATCAAAAGTCATGTCACTTATAATTATCTTAATTTTAGTACTTTTTCAAAATTTTGTTAAAAAAAAATGATTCAAAAAATATTTAAATATTTATTCTAATTAAAATTTCTTCAGAAAATTTAAGAAAAATATCAAAAGGATCTAAAAAATTAAATATGAATCTGGCAACACTGCACATGTTTTGGCTTTGGCTCTGTGAACTACCAAACACCACAATCCATGGCTCGTGGATGTGACTCTGTAGATTTTAGCCCGGATGGAAATCCAGCAAAAAAAAAAGGTACAAGAGTAAAGTGTGCTTCGAACAATTTTGAAAAAAAAAGCAAAATCGTAGGAGCGAACTTTGAGAAAATTGAAAAAAAAAAAAAAAAAACTGAAAAATTACATCAGTAAAGTACTAGTATACTTTGGCCGGTTTTGTTCAAAAGCTTCGTGTCACGTCTAGGGTATAAAATTTCAACCTCCTAGCTCTTTTCGTTCTTGGGATATTTTGTTCACAGACAGACCATATTGCGAAAACCACTTTTTTGGATTCAGGGGACCTCAAAACGTGTATATCCATCGAATTTTTGCCAAGAATCCAATATTTTCTCTCTATATATTAACATATATAGCTAAGAGAATGTAAAAAATGTCAGTAGTTTTCTTCTTGGTCACTTCAAGATAGTAATTGAGATATAAATAAAATTAATTTTCTTAAAAATGGTTTAATATTTCAGAGCATTTTTTGATTAAATGCTAAAATACTCTGAAATATAAAACCATAATTTTTTAAAAATTAAAAGTTAATAAACATATCAAGATCTGAATTTTTTATAGTGGCCCACTTCAATTTGTGACGAGTTTATTTGGGAACAAAAAAAGTGCCCCAGATTTAAATTTTTAGCTTATATAATGAAGAAAAATAATAATAAACATCATTATATTTTAATTTTAACTCAACATTTCATTATTTTTAAGTTGAATTCTCATATGAAAACTAATTTTCATATTTTTATTTGGCAGATGAACGCCTTACGATGGCGAGCTTCTGCCTTTTTTTTCATTTTCTCTCAAAGACATCCACCGAAGGCCGATGAAGGTCCTCGTTCTCGAATAATTTGTAATTGTATTTCGGGAAACTCTTTTATTAAATGATTATAAAAATCTTTTATCAAATTTCCTTTTCTTAAATTATCAGGTCCGTGTACTTGGTTAAATATTTTTTCAAATAATTCTTTTTTTTAACTTCTGACGGTCCCAATAGTGTATGGGAGAGAAATCGCTCCAATCCACCCCAGCATGCACTGGAGGATTCTCCCATTAAAATTCCTGTTGGAGTTCCTAAAGTGGAAAGTTATGTATCCCGCAAGATATTTGAGGCCTTCTGTGCTGTAGTCAGAACTATGACGGTCATTTTCAGATGGTAATAATATATCCTCTATATCCATTTCTCCCTTATGAATTATCAATTCTTCTGTAACTTCAGGAAAATTTACAAACGATATATTTGTTAAAACTCTCCATCGTCTGATACTGAGGATGCTTGGGAAAGATTTAAATCATTAGAATTTGTTCCAATGAGAATTAGTCTAAACTTGTTCTTAAATTTTTATAATCATTTAATAAACGAGTTTCCCGAAATACAAGCACACATTATTAAAATATATTCGAGAACGAAGACCTTCGTCCGCCTTCGCTGGATGTCTTCGAGAGAAAATGAAAAACAAGAAGAAGCTCACCATCGGAAGGCAAAAATGTGGCATTCATCTGCCAAATAAAAATATGAACATATATATGGTCCGAAAAGTGGTGTCTGGTCTGGCAATCCTCCATTACTATATGAATCCTCAATATTTTAAAAAATTCAAAGTAATACTTGTTTTGGTTTCTAAAATATAACAAAAGAATAGGAAAAGAAGGAAAACTATACTATTTAATTTTATCTTATTTATATCTTTCAAGAAGCATTTTATATGGTTAATAAAGAAAAAATCAAAATTTGGATTAAAACATTTTAAAAGCATCTCCCATCTTATTTTTTGAATATAAAATTATCTAAAAAAAATAAATAAAAAAATGTCAAATTAATAAGTATGAATGAAAAATCTTGTTTTTGTTTGAATTTGATGAACTTTATTTATAAGATTTTTGTAAATAACTGCAAACTCATGTAAATAACACAAATCTGTCTGGGAGGGAGCAACATAAAGGGAGAGAAAAATTCATTTGGCGGTTGGTCCAAAATCAACAACCAACCTTTACATAATAAAATCACTCAAGAAGAGCGGAATACTTAAAATAATTTCTTACAATTTGTATTTTTTTTTTTTTGTTTATTTGTTTATTTATATATATAATTTTGTTTTCACAAAGGATTTTTAATAATATGGGCAATGCAAGATAGGTCTATGCTAAAAAGTCAAACTCACACTAAATACTCGGGCAATAAACGGTGTAGTGGTGCCAACTAAAATATGCAAAAGAAGCAGGATAAATTTTCACTGCAATTTCAATTGTATTTCTACCCTTTTTTTTTTTGGTAAAAAATAAATTTTCTCGCCTGCACAAAATAATCATTAAAAAAGCCATTAATAAATAGATAGAAACATTTAAACGAAATGCTAGAAAAAAACAAAATTTACCAAAGATTCTCTCGAAATCTAAGGCTAATATAATATTATTTACAAACTTCAATTATGCTATTACTTGAAAAATTTTCAAATATTAATTAAATTTTTTTATTAAAAAATTAAAATCAAACATGAATTACTTTCATTTAACACTAGTTTTATTTAAAATTGAAATTTCTCCATAACAATTTGAACTTGCCAATACTCTGATTTTTGATAATGATGATTATTATTATTATTATAAACATAATAAATATATCATATTAATTTAAAAAAAATTTGACATAATTTTGAAAT
Organism: Euborellia annulipes; assembly: GCA_023213315.1. NCBI lineage: Eukaryota > Metazoa > Arthropoda > Insecta > Dermaptera > Anisolabididae > Euborellia > Euborellia annulipes. The sequence goes on along the minus strand of JAKCPI010016390.1, from coordinate 108,042 downwards.
CATTTATCTTTGAAAGTAGTTTGTTTGCTATCTCTCAGTGACAATGATTAATTCGAAAAAGGAAGAAATTTGACAAGCTGACCGAAAAAACGGTTTTTTTTTTTAATTACCTTATTTATATTTATTAGTTATGAGATTTTTTGGATGGGTCATAAGGTCGAAGACCTATAATGACCAATAGTCACATGCAGCCAGGAGAAAATAAAAACAAAAGGAGAAGCATAAAGGGGAAACTCAACTGCGGGAACTGAGAAGATGCTGTTGAGGTTAGACTTGAAGTCTGAAGATTGTAGGTTTTGGGGAAGATAGACGCAGGGAGCTTGTTCCAATCACGGGAGGTCATGGGGACAAAGGAAGAATGGAATTGATTTGTTCTGTTAGTCGTGATCTGAACAGCATAGGGATGCTGGGAAGATGCCTCTCTTGTGTTCCGTGAATATGTTGCATTGGGTGGGATAATTGATTTTAATTCGGCAAGCATTGACCATGGTAATACCTGTAGAAAGAGATAGTGAAGATACTCTTCTTCTATGATCTAGTGACTGAGGGATGCAGTAAGGGTAGAATCACCTATCAGTCTAATTGCACGCCTCTGTATGGCTTCCAAGGAGGGAGAGGTCTTTTGACGCCCCTCGCCAAAGGTGGGAACAATATTCAAGACACGGCCGAATTTGGGCTTTATAGAGGATTAGGGTTGTTGGGAGGAAAAGTAACGCTTCGTTTTGAATAGGAAACCCAACTTCCTTGCGGTAGATTTAACCACAGAAGAGATGTGGTTGCTCCAGGAGAGATCAGATGTAACTGTCACTCCCAGAACAGAAAATGAATCTTTGAACTCGAGGCTATTATTGCTGTAAATAAGGGGGAGGGCAAATCCTATTTTTGTCTAGAAATTAAACAACATTGGGTTTTTGGGAATTGAATTTTACTTGATTGAGGTTTCCCCATTCCTCCAAGAGACCAAGATCATCATTTATCGACGACACAGCCCCCAGACGACCAGTGGATGAGGTTTCACCAGTCCTGACTGAGTGCGTACTGTCATCAGCAAAGCAATGAATTGGGTTGGAGGTTACTCCCATGAGATCGTTAATGTACATAAGGAATAGGGTGGGAGGGACAGAACCCTGGGGAACACCTGCGTTGATTGAATGCGGAATAGAAGAACACGTCGACTACAACCGAGATCTTTCGCTCCGTTAGAAAGCTCTTGATCCACTGCACAGCTCAGAGGATAGGCCAAAAGATGGAAGTTTAGCATAAAGATTTTTATGCCATACCTGATCGAAAGCCTTCGAAATGTCAAGACAACTCAATAGTTTCCCCTTTCATTTCCATGGCTTTGTTCAGAGGTGTGGACAAACTCAAAATATCCCAGTCGATCGACATCCTGAAACCATATTGCCTATCATTCATCATTCCCAATGTTCCAGATGATTTAAAATTTAATGTTGAGGGGGTTCCATAATTTTGGATAGTATGGAGGTTATTGCGATTGGGCGATAGTTGCTGGGAGAGAGGACCTTTTTTGGGAATGGGTTGAATATTTGCCAATTTCCAAGAGTCGGGAAAAATGTCCGAGGGAAAATGAGAGGTTGAACAACCTGGATAATATTGGGACCAATTCAGGGGAACATTTTTAATGACGATGGGGGAATACGTCAGGGCCTGGAGATTTGTCGATTATAGCTCCTTAATAACCTTTTTAATTAGTTTATCCCTAAAATGAATTTTATTCATTGAAATTTTATTGGAATGCTGGGTCGGAGGATCGCGACTATTGCTTTATCGTCAATAGTAGAATTGGATGCGAAGAGAGAAGCAAAGATTTGGGCTTTCAAATGGGGTAGTGGCAATTTTACCATCAGGCAAATTAAGAGGTGGAAATGAAGATGAGGAAAAGTTAGGCCTACTGCCTTGGCCAAAGACCAGAAGCGTCGACTACCATTTGGGCAGGATGCCAATTGGTCGCATTTCCTCTGCTCGAAGGTCCTTTTAGCCTCATTGATGGTCTTCTGACATTGGGTTCTGGCCTTACGAAATCTATCCCACTCCAACGGATCATGAGACAGTTTCCAGTTCTTATATGCTTGATTTTTGGCGCTAGTGGCTTTCACACATTGGACATTAAACCATGTTTGGATTTTTTCCCTTTTGATATATTTTAAAGGGTACCTTTCCATACCCAGATTGCTTCTGTGATAGAGTCAGCCCCTGAAGCTTGGTTCGTTAACAGTAATCATTCCATAACAAATTTTTTAAACAAAAATCTCCAGAGGAACATTATTTCGGTTTATTAAACCAAACTCAATTCCTCTGGGAATAAGGACTCAAAGATGAAAACAAAAGACACGAATTCCCCCAGGGGTAAATTAACTAAACAGAACCAATTTATAAAAAAGGCCTCTTAATCTCAATTAAATAGGTATCAGTGAAATGAAAAGAAATCGAGGGGGTTGTGAATTTCTTAATAATCCCCTTCATATGTTAAAGAACGAAAATTTTAATTAAGTATTGTATAGAAGACCCAGGTGCTCATATTTTTTTAGTATTTGAATGGCATCCATATGACACATAGGGGTGTGCTTTTGTGGACAAAAATTGTCAATTTTTAAAAAAGAATCTATTTATAGTGAGAAAGTATTGAGATCATGTAAAAAATTCGATGTCGAGATTTTGAAGAAAATACATTCCCTGAATCACAAAAAGTGGTTCCAGAAAATTGGTCTGTGTGTCTATCTGTGTGTGAAGATTTTAAGGATGAAGGAAATGAGCTACGAGGTTCAAATTTTATATTTAAGTTAAGTACCCTCCCGGACACTTAAAATAAGCTTTTGAATAAAATCCGCCAAAAAGTACTAGTACTTTCCAGAAGTATTTTTTCAGTTTTTTTTTTTTTTTTTTTTCGATTTTCTCAAAATTTTTTCTAAATATTTTGAGTAAAAAAATATTTTTTAGATGCTCTTTAAAAAGTATATTCATAAAATTTTTCGTGGAAATTGTTTGAAGTACACTTTACTGATGTATTTCAGATTTTTTTTTAATGCATTTTTCGGCTCTTTCTTCCATATGGGAATTCGCATTTTAATTTCGATTTAAAAGGAATCTCTTTTGGAACTTTTTACACATTTCAATTCTTATGAAATTTTGTAATTATTTAGGATTCTTTATTGTGTATAAAATCTCCAAATATGAGATTAATGATCAAGTTTGGAACTAAGATGCTATTTATTTATTTAAAAAGATTGTTGCCATTAGGCCACCAGCCATTTTTGTCATCGTTAGAGAAGCTATGGGAAACTAAATATATATCGACACAAAAATACCTGCTGTGAGTTAAGTCACACCGGATTTTTTATAAACAATTCGATTGTAACGAATATTCAGCCTAATTATAAAAATAAATCTTCCTATTGAATAATTAAAATTAAAAGAAAATTTAATTATCTATTTAATTAGTAAAAAATTATTACTAAATGTTTTTGTGTTTTTGCATATATCAATGAATATTTTTTCCTAAAAATCTTTGATTCACTCATTTAAGAGATAAACCCTCAATTAAAGATTATTCTTTCTTATCTAATCATTAAGGTATTCCATTCCAAGAGAGATAAGTCATATTTAATTATAAAAAATTTTGAGTGAATCACTAATATTTTATTTTCTTCTTCCGCAGGTTATTTTCCTTTCACCTTTCAATCAAGGGTGAAATTATCTTTAAGTTTTTAAATCAGACTCTGACATTATTAGAAAAATTATTTAACAGAAATTTCAGAAAAAAATGAAATTTTTATTTAATCTCTTTGCCAAAAATAATAAACGAACTGAGAGGGACAAAATTCTATTTCACTTTTGAGATAGAGTATTTGCTTGGCAAAAAATCTGGTGTGACTGGCTTGTGCACTGTGCTTGTCACACCAGATTTTTTGTGTGGAGATATATTTAGTTTCCGATAGCACCTTAGTTAACTTGATCACTTGCATTTCATAAGTAAACATGCATATTCTCCACCTGTCGAAGCTTGCGCGCGGGACTGTGGACATGGGCGTAACTAGGGGGCGCCCCCCCCAGAAAGCTCCTTGCCCCAAGAAAAATTGAGAAAATATGGGGCTTTTCAGGCCCTCAGGAGGATAGCTGGTCCCATGGCCCCCCGACCCAAATTATCTAGTTACGCCCAAGACTGTGTCTGTGACCCAGACAGAGCAATTAGCGGGACCCCACAAAACATGTATGTTTTGAGGTCCCCTGAGTTCAAAAAATATATGGGGCATTCCACGCCAACTCGACCACTTTTGAACCCGACCATTTTTGATTTGGCTGAAACTTTGTCATCTTTTTGTACCCTATTGAAAACGTGTCTGAGAATTTTTCAGATTTTTCGACCCAGCCAAAAAAAAGTTATAGCATTTTCAAAAAACATCGATTTTTTTTTTCAAATAACCGTAAAACTGTCAAAAATTAACTTATCGGGACGACTTTTTTTGAAATTTTTGTCTTTAAATGTACTTTTCAGAAAAAAATATGAAAAAATTTTACAGATTCATCTTGAACATTTTTTTGACATTTTCGGAAAAAAACAAAAATTTCGGGATGAATGACACTTTTTTTTTAATTTTTTTTTTTATAAAAAACTTTGATTTTTTCTACAAATGCTCTGAAAATTTCAGAGTGGGATTATTTCGCGTTCTATTTTTTTTTATTTTTGAAAAAAAAAATTTTTTTTCTCCGCTTATTTATCATGATGGTGCTCTTAAATTCTTCCAGGATTGACTGAGATTCTAGAAAATTGAAGAAAAATAATAATAATAATAGTTGGGGGTGATGTAAATCGAGAAAATTCCATTTATCCTAAAAAAATTAGAAATTAGTTGTGTATTCAACTACTGAAGTATTTGAAGCGTCAAGTAAAAGTTTAGAAACATGGGCGTAACTAGGGGGGTGCTGGGGGAGCCTGGCCCTCCCCAGAAGCTCCTTGCCCCAAGAAAAATAGAAGGGGGGGCCATGGGACCAGCCATCTTCCGGTGGGCCTGGAAAGCCCCATATTTTCTCAATTTTTCTTGGGGCAAGTATCTTTCTGGGGAGGGCCAGGCCCCCTGCACCCCCCTAGTTACGCCCATGTTTCTAAACTTTTACTTGACGCTTCAAATACTTCAGTAGTTGAATACACAACTAATTTCTAATTTTTTTAGGATAAATGGAATTTTCTCGATTTACATCACCCCCAACTATTATTATTATTATTTTTCTTCAATTTTCTAGAATCTCAGTCAATCCTGGAAGAATTTAAGAGCACCATCATGATAAATAAGCGGAGAAAAAAAATTTTTTTTTCAAAAATAAAAAAAAATAGAACGCGAAATAATCCCACTCTGAAATTTTCAGAGCATTTGTAGAAAAAATCAAAGTTTTTTATAAAAAAAAAAATTAAAAAAAAAGTGTCATTCATCCCAAAATTTTTGTTTTTTTCCGAAAATGTCAAAAAAAAACGTTCAAGATGAATCTGTAAAATTTTTTCATTTTTTTTTCTGAAAAGTACATTTAAAGACAAAAATTTCAAAAAAAAAACGTCCCGATAAGTTAATTTTTGACAGTTTTACGATTATTTAAAAAAAAATCGATGTTTTTTGAAAATGCTATAACTTTTTTTTGGCTGGGTCGTAAAATCTGAAAAAATTCTCAGACACGTTTTCAATAGGGTACAAAAAGATGACAAAGTTTCAGCCAAATCAAAAATGGTCGGGTTCAAAAGTGGTCGAGTTGGCGTGGAATGCCCCATATATACTTTACAAACCGAACAGTTTCTGGCCGACATATTTTTGATTTTGCTGAAATTTTTTTTAAGGGTTCTATATCGAAAAAAAGAGACCAGTATTGGAGGATTTTTGTTTTTTTTTTTTCCTAATATTTTTGAAAATAGAGGGTCGAAAATTTGAGAATTTGGTGATTTTTGGTTTAGAGGCTCACTTTTAAAAATTCATAACTCCAGTTCTATTTGAGCTAAAAAAAAAAAACTTTTTTACCATTTTAAAGCTAAAAGATTGAAAAATTGTTCCACCAAAATTTATTAAAGATTTTAGATTGTTATCAACAATTAAAATCTTTAAATTGATTTTTAACAATGGGGCCCCAATCGTAGCACGTTTTTAGTATAACCATCGCATTCTACGTCAAATTTTGTGCCGAAAACAGTTTTTTTAATCGATGGAGAAACAATTAGTACCTACTATTGAAAAAAAAAGTTTGTTTTTTTTAGCTCAAAGAGACCGGAGTTATGAATTTTTAAAAGTGAGTCTCTAAGCCTAAAATCACCAAATTCTCAAATTTTCGACCCTCTCTATTTTCCAAACTATAAAATCCAATCGATATAGAACTCGTAAAAAAAATTTCAGCCAACTCAAAAATATGTCGGTCAGAAAATGTTCGGTTTGTAAAAGAATTACCCACATGTACCATCAAGAGAAAAGATATTGGACAATATGGCGGTTACCTACCATAAGGCTCAAATGCCAGGTATTGGACAATATGGCGGTTACCTACCATAAGGCTCAAATGTCAGGTAGCCGCCATATTGTCCAATATCTTTCTCTTGATGGTATGTAAATCCATCAAAATCTCGACATAGAATTTTTAGGGTAAGAGAAAGTAAAAATTACCAAATAAATGAAAATAGGTGTAACAAATGTATTAATACAATTATATAGAGAGTAATTCAAAAACAGAATATTTTAACATATAAATAATTCTTATTTTACATTCAGTGCACGTACTATACACGCTACTGAATACAATTTATTTGACTGCGTAATACAATTTATTATTTCAGGTGTTACTATCCAATGGAAATGCGCGGCTGGACATTTGAAGCACTTTACACCCGTAATTATCAAATGAGATGTTTGGACATCCACGATGGACATCCTGAGAAGGACGGTGCTCTACTTGTCGGATTGTTAATTGGCGTACTTATTGGAATCCCATTAACTTTGGGAGCGATGCTTTTCTGGCTAAGATGGCGCCGTTTGCGAGGATATCATCAGGCAACAACTGAAAACTATACGCGTTTCTATAAGAATAATGAAGAATTTTAGATTATAAAAAAAAAGACAGATTTGGTAAATTGAAAGTTTATCAAAAGTATAGTTTATAAACGAGTAAATGACTTTTAAAAATAAAACCGAAATAAAAACTTAGAACCGAGTTTCTCAGACTATGTGTCGCGATTAAGCTTTAGTTGTGTAATATTCTGTAATTAATTGTTTCCTAATAAATTCTAATTAATTTAGAGGAATTAAGAGTGAGTCACCGAATAAAAAACCTTTGTTCTCTACATCCGTCCCACCCATAGCATTAAAAATTTATATATATATTTTTATTTTTATTATAATTTTCATACAGATTATTAAACTTACTTAAAACAAATAAAAAGTATTTTATTTTTTCAGGGCCGGAACTAGGAGATTTTTTAGGGGGGGGGGGGGGGGGCAAAATTTAATTTGCCGCCCCTTCCTTAAAATTTTCTATACAAAATTAATATCATTTTATCTTTTTTTTTTAGTAAATCTTTCTTTAATTGCCGCCCCCTGATATCTGCCGCCCGGGGCACACGCACCCACTGCCCCCCCCCCCTAGATCCGGCCCTGTATTTTTTGCTGTTTCTAGATATAATATTAAATTTGCAAACTATAAAACTATACAGTACTATTCGTGTATTTCGACTTAATAAAAGTGTGTCGCAGCTACAAATAGTTTGAGAAACTCTGTCTTACAAGTTAGAGAATATAAATTAACATAGACAAATTGGAGAAAAAAACCAAAGATACCATCTACTTAAATTACTGATTTTTGAGTGCGTGTGGCATGGGCGTATCCAGCTCAAAACGGAACAAGGGGGGGGGCAACTTTTTAAATTCAACCTCTATCATGGGGCAGGATTGTCATGCAAAATAACAAAAGAAGGAATACCATTTATTAACACATCCATTTTAATAACTGTAATATATTATATTATTAATTATAACATAATAAGTATTTACAATAAGGTAAAAATGTTTTTATATTTTTATTTCAGGTTTGCAAGGGGGAGCCTACCAGTATTTAGAAATATATACACCCCTAGTCCTCCCCTGGATACGCCCATGGTGTGAGGTAAAATAGAGTTTTGCAAAAAAATAGGCCATTTAAGTATTATCTAAGCAAATTTTTGACTGTTTTGGATCCCCCTTCCCATTGGTTGCTTACGTAAGCTATCCCTTTTTTTTTTAGAGTCTCTCAGGAAACATTTTTTTTTTAATCGTTCGGAGTTTTTCTGATAGATGAAATCTATAAAATGCTTAAGTAACCCTCCTCCCGATTGTGAATAAAAGTAAACAAATGTGATACCCGTCTAAGCAGCTTAGATAATACTTGATTGGCTTATTATCGGGGTAAAGTGTGGATAAAAACGTTCTGGTTTTTTCATCAATTTTTCCGCTTTCTCTTACCTTAATATAATTTTTCATTAGATTATGATGCTAATCAAATAAGTCTTGAAGTTTTCATTGTTTCATGTGTTAAGAAATTCAATTTCAATTAATAATAGATCCAGTGCCTTCTACAGGCTGCAAATAATATTTTCAATTGTATGTTATTAGAAACGAATATTGGAACGAAGTTCTTTTACGCGACTTACGGTAGGGTGAATTGGCATAAAAAGTCACGTAACAAAAAGCAACAGTAACAAAAATTCGTTACAGCGGAGTTGAAGAAAAAGCGTAAGGAACTTCGTCCCTGGCGGTGGTCCCACGACCCCACACGTTTGCTTTTTTTTATTTAGTTTTTTGTTCATGAAGTGTTAATTTTAGTAAAATCCACACTTTATCATTTTTCAATCAAGAATATGTATCTTAAATGTCCATTATGAAAATTTATACATTATATACTAAGAAGAAAAGGGGAGGGGGAGCAAATTTAATTTTTTTTGTATTTGTATGTATTATTATGTACGTATGTTTTACAATGTGATTGTAAATTCTATTGATTTTTTCAAATTTTTCCTTGCTTCTCTTACCTATATATATAATATATATAGCATAGTATTTAGAGAAAATTCTTATTTCCTTTAATTATTATTATCGTTTAATTATCGCTTTCAATAGAGACAACTTTCGAGGCCAGTAGTTCTCAATCTTTTTAATTTTTTAGCTTCAAGTGCAAATGTTTTAGGATCGCATACTATTGTATTTTTTGTTATTATTTTTATCACTTGACGCGTTGAGAACCTCTGAGCTAATGAAGTAACACAAAAATTCAAGTTTTCCTTTTATACTTAAATATCCAAATTAAATGAGTATTTATTATTAATTAAGATCAAAATATTTTTTATTTTTTCTACCTATTTAAAATCCCATTTCAAAAAATAAGCAAGTTGTAAGCTTTGCCTAGAGTGTAAGATAATCTTGCAATGTCAGTCGATACTGATTATTGCCAAAATATCATAAACTTATTGTAAAAGTATTCCATTGAATATTTAATAATATTCAAAATTGTTATAATAAAAGGATTATTTATATTTGAAATGATTATTAAGGATTCACACCCCGCCTCCTCAGCCTTTGATCCCATGAAAATTATTATATAATTAAAAGGTTGATTTTTTTTTTTTTTATTAAAAATTTTATTTTTTGGGTTCGCCCAATATTAATAATATATTGAATTTGTATTGTTTTTTTTTGTTTTTTTTTTTTTAATAATTAAATAAAGAGAAGTGCAGTTAGAGTTTTTTTTTCTTTTTTTATTAAACTCAACCTCACCCTGACGTTTCGATCCCGATAGGGATCATCTTCAGAGCAAAGAGGCTGTGGGGTTTGGTAAATATATAATCAAATATAATTTATCTACTTAATTTACGTTCGATAATTTATTTATTGTCATGAAAATCCTACACACATATTATGACTAGAGCTGCGCCAAATAATAAATAATAGTATAAAATCTTACTAGGAATAAATAAGACGCTGTCCAGTTTTCTACAAAAACTATAGTTTGTTAAAAACGGGACAAAATTGATATTTTTTGTAAGATTTAAATTTTCGACCGTAGGTTCTTGTTGAAACATGTTGTAAATTAAAATTAAATATAAAAATTAAACACTAGGTTATTTGTTTTAAAGGTGTAAAATTAACACTTTTACGTATTTCGGCAATTTTTCGTCATCAACAGAAGTGCTTGACAGATGTTGACATAAGATGATGATGACAAGGAATTGTCGAAATACGTATCAAGTGTAAATTTTATAATTAATAAAACCTTGAAAACAAATAACCAAGTGTTTATTTTGTACCCTTACTTTATCTTACAAAATAAAAATTCCACCCTTTCAGGACTATTCTCTAAAAAAAAGACGTTAAAATTTAAAATCAACAAATGGGTGTTAAAAAGTAATGTAAAAACAACCAGCGTTAAAAATGCTATTCTCTAAACAAAGTTTTAACAGCGACGTTAACTTGTTGCTTTCATTTCAAAGCTATCAAAATCATAACCTTACTTTTGAGATTAAGAACGCCATTTTTATTTTAAATACGACGTTAAAATATTAAAGGCACCACCTAGACATGGCATTAATTTTTAACACTATTTACTAAACTAACTAATGTTAACGATTTGGCTTTAAAGTTTTTGTTTACAGAATAGCTATTTGAGGCAAGGAAGTTAATGTTGTTTACAGATGTTAAAAGTTAACGTTTTTGCTTGGAGAATAGACCTGATTTGGAGGCAAAATTCCCACTGGTCACAACATGTCTCCAGACCTGGAATAGGATTTTAAACAATCATAAGAATGGAATTTATTCTTGAAAAACAAAAACAAAAAAACAAAGCGATAATAAAAAATCCTTATCATTTAGCGAAACTCTGAATTTTTATCTTATCTCTTTAACTTTTTCCTTTTTCAAATCTAATTAAAAAAAGATATTTATATAAATAACGCAACCTAAACTAAAAATAACCTAAAAAAAGAACGATAACTGATTAACTCTATAAGATATGAAATGATATGCTTAGTTCTGCTAATAGGCGCAACCAAGGGGGGGGGGGGTTAGGGTTTTAACCCCCCCCCCCCCAGAAGATTAAAAAAAATCAAAATATATATATTACAAATAGAAAAGAAAAAATATAATCATTTCGGTTCCGCAAAAGAGGAAATGTTCCGCGGGCGGCGCATGGGAAAAAAATTTAGTTCCGCGGGCGGCAAAAATTTTAGCGTCTCTAAAAAAAGGTAAAATATTTTTACGGACTGGAAAAAATTTTCCCGCAGGGCGGAAAAATTTGGTTTTGCGAAATCAAAATTTTCCGCAAAAGGTTCGGCGAAAAAAAAAAAAAATTTCACAGAAAAATTTTTGAGATCAGCCCGCCCCCCGGAATCCCCCCTCAGGAGCAAATCCTGGTTGCGCCACTGGTTCTGCTTAATAAGATGTGTATAAAAGCTTACTATATATTTCAACATCAAATTTTTTACACTTTCCTTAATACTAGTCAATATTTCATATATAGGTCAGTGAAAGTAAAATTTGACATACACACACACAATGCTTCAAATTACTGTGATAAGAAAGAAAAGAGGCTATTTATTTTATTTTTCCACTAGACAAGTGACTTGGGGATGCAACGAAATTAATTCCAGGTGTTTTTTTTTTTTTTTTTAAATATGAATTGACTCTACTGATTGTTTCATCAATGATAAGATTATGTTATCTCACTCTCTCCTGTCGTCATACATGTTCAACATAATTGTATCTTATTCATTTTCGTTTTCAGTTAATAAAATCTTTTGGAACGTTATACGCACTCTAAGAGAATAAAAAGGAAACCAAGCTAAAGGTAAGACTTTCGATATTCTCCTATTTCCCCTATACTAACGAAGTAATTAGTCATATTTTATTCACGTATTATGATATCAGAACAAGACTTTCTTTGTGAATAAAAATGAAAAGAACAAATATTCATTTAAAATTTAATTTTTATTATTGTTGATGATTAGCAGGATTCCGTTACAAATTTAAAATAGACAAATGTAAGTACGTTTATAACTATAAGAATGTGAGTAAGAGAAATTATTATTTATATTTTGGAATGTTGCAAAAAAAAAAAGATAAAATAAATCGCTGAGACAATAAACAGCATCAGGGTTGCCAAATATTCCGATCTAAACACTCAACCAGACTGACCCCTCCCAGTTTATCAACAGCAGTGGCGGATTTTAGATTAGCGTGAGGGAGGGGGTCATAATTATGTTGGTAATGTTAACTTGTTTCCCCAGCTCTAAATGCCTCCGCCTTTAGCATAGGCAACCGATATGTTTAACTGTCTAAATGGTCACCTTTTAGGTGTCCTATACAAGCGTTTCCCAAACTTTTTTGACCCGAGGTTTTAAAATTTTTCGAGTTCCACCTTATAAAAAAAAGAATTATTTTCAAAACAAATTTTATTTTTTAATAAAAAATCAAGTTATTTGTTTGTTTTAAGCTACAAATACACTCACTATCCTAGTGTCTAACTGATGTAAAAAAAATTTTTTACAATTTTTTTTTCAAGACCCGTCAAAATTGTTCTACGACCCGGTACCGGGTCCGAAACGCTGTCCTATACTATTAAGAAAATGTACCATCTATTTCAATAGTATTGAAACTAGACTGGTAATTAGGCAGCCCAAATGGCACACTTTCTTTTCTGTGTGAGAAATAACCTTTTTCAAAGCAGACAATAGGCCGAACTACCCTTTTTAACCTGTTTTGTTGAACACTGTGGGTCGGCCTATTGTCTGCTTTGAAAAAAGTATTTCACACATAGACAAGAAAGCTTTAGTGTGCGTGTGCCATTTGGGATGCCTAACTACCGGGCTTTAGCTTTAATAGATGCTATTTCAATATTTATTTATTTTAATTAATTTTCTATTAGAAATCCTCACATTTTTATTTTAACTGGTTACAAATAATCAGTTCAATTTACCAATTAAATATTTATCTGCGATTCGATTAAAATGTTTTTTTAGCTCTTAAACGAAAATAATCTGTTAGCTTTTTTCAACCAATTTAGATGATTTCTTTAAATATTATTTAATAGGAGGAATATTGAAATTGCTCAAGTATTTTAAACCTTAATTTAAATAAAATTAAATTTATATTTATTATTATAATCATATATTTTATTATAACTCAAAATTTAATTTTATTTAAATGGGATTTAAAATAAACATTGCAGGTCGTAGTTAACCCCCAAAATTCGGTATAGGGCTTAACGAAGGGGTGAAATTAGGAGCCTTGTTTATTTTTTATTTTTTTTTTTGGAAATTTTTAAATTTTTATTAAAAAACTAATTAGTTTTAATAAGCCTACTAGTTGACTAAAAGTGAAGCAACCAGCCCTTAAAGGACGTGTCAACGAAGAAATAATAATAAAAATTTAAATTCTCAACATTAAATCTTCCATCAGTTATCTGTTAAAATTTGGAAATATTAATTTAGAAAAATAACTTATAATAGCCTTAGATACCAAAAAAAATTTTAGATTGCATGGAAGATATTTAAGTACATTGAATATTTTATTTAAAAAAATAAATGATTTTCAAACATTATTTTTTTTAAATTTCCTATATTTCTAAGACCGGGGGTCTTCCTTTATTTTTAATTTTCAAGCAATTGAGAAAAAAATCGCTATAATATGCACTAAAAGCTCCGAAATATGTGTATTTATAAGCACAAAATAAATATATGTATTTAAAATATAAATATGTGTATTTATAAGCACAAAATATATCTGAATGAGTATTTAGACGCTAAAACGGAAAACTTAGTGAAATATTAATTGAAGAAAAAAAAACGTATTAAATAGAATATCCGAACCATATTAATAAGATATTATCTGAGTGTGAAAATTAAACATATTAGTAAATGAGTTTTAATATGATAATAATAATTTTTATCATTTTATTTGAATAGGATGCTGATTTTGACATTTCTGCTCCTGTTCGGAGTGATAGCCTCAGAAGACTCGAATCCTCAACCCAAGTGTCATCAATGGGTGTCCCAGAAAATGGAATATGTTCTCGATTGTTCTTCAAACAGAGTCTACGTTGATGAAACTCTACACCGCATTATATTACCCGAATTGAGCCATCCAGGAATTTCAGATCTTAAGAATAATAACCTAGAAAATGTCTGGGATATTGAAGCACCAGGAACAATTTCTCTAGATTTAAGTTATAATTCACTTCGCAATATTCGTCTTTCTCTTAGCGAACTGAGAAATCTTTCCCTTATGCATAATAATCTCTATACTCTTGAAGATTATGCCCTGAAGCAATGCGAATCGTTAGAAATTCTTGATTTATCATTTAATCAATTTAAACAAATACCTAAATTAGCTTTTGGAAATAGTATTCACACTCTTTACATACATCATAACAAAATATATCGCATCCATGATCAAGATGTACCAGACCATCTGGTTAATCTCGATTTATCATTTAATGAAATTGAAAATATTAAATTTGGACAGTTAACTAATATTCGATTTTTAAATTTAAGAAATAATAAAATAAAAAATTTAAATTTTCAAAGTATTAAATTTTTAAAAAATATTGAAACACTTGATGTATCTTTCAATCAACTTGTACATATCGATCCAAATTTATTAGAACCTTTACATTTTTTATATTCAATTAATTTATCAAATAATAATTTACAAAATCTACCCGAATTGTATATAAGTGAATCCATTTCTATTTTTAATATTTCAAAAAATTCTATAGAAAAGTTAGATTTCTTATCTAAAGTGAATAATATTGAAACATTAGATCTCAGTTATAATAAAATTAATAATATTGATTATGAATTACAAAATTCCTTGAGCAATTTAAAGGTAAGTGATAATTCACTTAAATAAATATATAAACATGCCTTTAAATTATTATCTTTTTTTTTTAGTTTTTGAATTTATCCAATAATAATTTAACAAAAATAACATTGGATTCAAATAAACAAAAGAAATTAGAAATCCTGGATCTATCCTGGAATTATTTTACAGAAATTCCAACAACATTTATACCTTCTTATGTACCAGAAATCAAAGAAATCTCTTTTGACGGAAATTCTATCGACGAAATAAATTTTTCTGAAAAAGGTTTCCAAAATTTAAGAACAATCAGTCTTAGCTATCTTAAAAATTTAACTGAAATTAAGAAAGATACATTTTCGAATTTAATAAAGAATAGCCAAAATAATCCTGGCCAGAAATATAATAAATGTCAAAATAGTTTGGAATTAATTTGTTCCAACAATCCAAAATTGAATTATATTCATGAAGAAGCATTTGGAAATCTGAAATTGTGTAAGGTAATAAATTTTTAAATTTTATATATGAATACTCATTAAAACAACAGATGCTTATTTCTGATTATATTTCCAGATCGATTTGAGTTTTAACTCGCTCTCTGAGATTCCAGAAAATTTAACTCACTGGGAAATGATTCCTTGGGTGAATCTACAATTCAATCCTATTATTTGTTCTTGTAATATGCAATGGTTTCTGGATAGGGTCGTTAAAATTGTTTATCTTTACAACCAACCTCTAATGTACGATCTCAAGTAAGTGAATAAAGTTCTACATAAATCCTAGACTTGAATCTAAAGTCCTTTTTATTTTCCTCGGAAAGCAGTAAAATTCAAATTTGTATGCGAACGAAGCTTCCCTAACTACTGTAGCTCAACCGAAGTGGAGGGGATGTATCTTTTGTGTCATTATGAGGGGCATAATTCAAATTTGCTCCTGGCCAAAGCAGAAAAAAAATTGCCGAAGTAAATACTATCTTCTAACCACTCCCCCTCTCCTGGTTATTTCTTTTTCGTATATCGGTTGATATTGGGTCTACAAATTCGTTTCATGTACCAAACTTTAGAAAATCTAATGCTCCAAAACTTTGCATAGGACTATGGTGGACAGAATATGCTTAGTTTACGAAATATATATTTATTTTCTTCCTGGCTGCATGTGACTATTGGTCATTATAGGTCTTCGGACCTTATGCACCCATTCCAAAAAAAAAAAAAATATATAAGCGAAAAACTGAAAAAGTTCAATATTTTTGATGTTTTGCCCCCATCTCAAGTTAGCAATTTTCAGGGCAAAATGCGAATATACATTTTAAAGAGGATCTAGAAAATAGTTGATTTATGAATTTCAATCAAAATCGTTCCTGCGAATTTTGAGAAATTTGAAAAAGAGTACATCAGTAAAATGTACTTCAAACAATTTTCACGAAAAAACTTACTGATATACTTTTACTTTCTCTTATTTAGATAACATTTAAAAAATATCTAACAAAGCTGTGAGTGTTATTTATTGCTGAGGCCAAACATCCCATGGCCCCCAGGAATCGAACCCAGGATCTCCAGCCTTTCCTGGGCATAGGTGTGCTATCTATTTCACTAGACCACCGGGCCCTCGACCTACACCAATAAAACTCACTTCCCATTATATACAGTTAGCCGTGCAAGTTACTAACAAAGTGAAAAACTTTAAAGAAACATGTTTCACTTGTTTAAACCAGTAGAGGGACAGACATCTGAGGGCAGTGGGATTAAGTTATAGTTAAATATTTTTCGAGATCTATATATTTGAATAAGATAATAGTAATCAAAATACCTCGATTCGGACTTAACTAGTCATAGATTTATCTAACAAGACTGGAAGTGTTTCTCATTGCACGGCTAACTGCATACGTATAAGGGGTGTTATTGGTGTAGATCGAGGGTCCCGTGGCCTGGTGCAATGGACAGCACGCCTATGCCCCGGAAAGATTGGAGATCCTGGGTTATATTACATATATAGCTAAGAGAAAGTAAAAACAAGTCCTATTTAAGCCTAGATAACATCTTAAGCTTATTGAAATTAATTGGTGCCCAGAGGTTGCATGGTAGGTGGCCTGCACAGCTATTTTACATATAAGCAATTTAAAAAGTATCAAAAATTATTTTCTTTTTCTATTTTTAAAGAAATTTTCCAGGTGAAGCAATTAAAGTCAATTATTGAAAGTTGATTAAATTCCGAGAGAGGCAGAAATTATCAAAAATATTCTTTATAAAGTTACAAGCACTTAGCTTAAAATTTCCCTATTAAAAGTCTTATGTATAAAAGGTAGTTTGAATTAAGTAATTATCCTGGACATCGTGGATAATGTTCGCAGATTAAAGTGTAATTAAGAGAGATTTCTCAAGTTAATCTTAATGAGGAACGATCGACTTAGCAATTAGTAATTATGTGTATTTTGCAGATGCGCCAGTCCAGAATGGTTTAAAGATAAACGTCTAGTGCATTTCCTGAGCTGGGATTCAAAACCTTTTTGTGAAAATCCATCTAATAGATATATCGCCAAGGTTCCTGAGATAAAATATGAAGATATAGGTCCGACTGAAGCTTCTGTTCCTGCTTATATTATCATCATTGGATCAACTATAATAATGGCTATTTTGGTCGGCGTTGGTTTTCTTTTATATCGACGAAATCTTATAAAAAGACGAAATCAGAATAGAAGACTTTAGAATTTAATTGAAAAATGAAAATAATATTTTTTACAAATAAGCATATAAACTCTATTCGAGATAAGTGTATTAGTTTTAATTTTTTATTTATAAAAAATTTGTGTATTATATTCAAAAGAATTGTTATAAATATTTTTTATTAGAAGTAATAAGAAAACGTAAATATTACAAGTAAGGATGTGGAAGTGCATTCAGCCAAAATAAAACACTCGATTCTCTGTGAATGTTAAGACGTTTCGGGCATGGGCGTAACTAGGGGAGTCCCCCCCCAGAAGGCCCGTGACCCCCCTCAAAAGATTCCTCACCCCAAGAAAAATTGAGACAATATGAGGCCCCCCGGAGGATGGCTGGTCCGATGGCCCCGCCCAGCCAAATTCACTAGTTACGCCAATTGTTTCGGGTACAATTTATTCATCCATCCTAGTGAACAATTCTATTGAGAGAGAGTTAAGTTTCTATAATTATACATATTTGAGAAAGAAAGAAAAACGCTAAATTTTCAGCAATTTTTTAAAGTGAAACTTTTATTTGATCCTCTCAAATTTTTTCGCTCTTCTATCAGCATGTCGCGTTACAAGCCGTGACGTCGAAGGCCGTGACGCTACAAGCCAACACGTCACAAGCCGTGACGACAAAAATAAGAAAATTGAAATTTAATATATATGACGAATTATAAAAAAATAATTGTGAAATTTAATTATTCAAATTTAAAATTGATAAAATATACTTTTTAAAATAATTTAAAATGATTCAATTACTAAATAAATTTTGTTCTCAGTTTTTAACATGCGTCTATTGATTTCTCATTATCATTCCCATTTTCCAATTATTAAGTTAAGATTAAAAAAGCAATTTTAATACCCTTAATTGAATAATTTTCTTAAAATTTTCAGTTAAACGTCTACGATCCGAAAAAAAAAAGTTTCACTTGCATCGTGGTTTCATAAAACCACACAATGATTTTTTTATTAATTAACAAAGTAATATTTCCAATTATTTCGGAGATTTTGGGAAAAAGTTAGAGATTTCGGGAAAAAAAGCAGTAAAGCCGGATGCCCTAGGGCGCTTATATCGGTATCGAGGGGCGTCAAAGGCTTGCTTTGCCTGGGGCGGGGAGGGGGGGCGAGCGTCCCCTTTCGCCCCTACCTGGATACGCTACTGCTTACTGTCCGAACAACCTTAAATAAATAAATCATCTTTTATTAATGCAACTGAAGGGGAAAAGATACTCTTAAGACAACACGACAGCTAAGTATTTTGGTTGGCTTACAGGGAAGCAACTGAAGCAACGCTTTCGGGCCCCCGGCTTTAAGAGACTCCTTTATTTAATGTATTTATTTATTATTTATATAAAAAATAATAATATTATTTAATTAAATTTTTTTTTGTTTAAAGATAACGTTTAGAAATATTAACATATGAAATAAAAAAAATGTTAGTAGTTAGAATTTGCTTATCGGCCTAAAAAATCTAGTTACGCCCTGTTGTGCCTAAGGTCAAGGCTCCATACTCAAGTACATCAGGCACTTGTGGCGCTGACTGTACTAGAATGAGTCAGAAGAAATTAAAAAAAAAGCTCTCATGGCCCCTTGTACCATTGACGCTTCTTAAAATATCTTAAATATTTTTTTATTAAGTCTCCATATTTACTTTATTTCAAAATTATCTTTAAAGAGAAAAAAGTGAGTAATAAATAAAATTATGCATTGAATTTTATATGCATATTGTTTTGGATTTATGTAATTTTCCTTTGTTATTAATCGGGTTATTCAATAAATTGTCACGTTCTATTTCTTTCATATGGGAAAACATTGAAAGTTCACGTTTATTTGAGATCAGGATTTCAAAGGAATATTCCAAATGATAGGGAAGGCTTTAGTTTTACTTTTGTTTATTTGTATATATACGACACATAATACTTTAGAAAAGGCGTTTCCCAAAGAGGAAGATCATTCCTATTACCAGGTTAGTAATCTCAAATTGAATAGTGGCTGTAGCTGATATGTTGAATAGGGAAGAGGATGCAGCCAATAAATTGAGCCTCTATTTAATAATTAAGCACGGAACGTTTCGGCTGGGATCAACCTTGCCATCTTCAGACTTAAAAGAGCACGTTCAAATTTTATACAAAAAAATCTGGTGTGACAAACACACTTTCGATTACCTTCGGTTCAAACTCGATAAAAATTTTCTATTTGGAAAAATAAAAATATTTTTGGAGAATGAGAGGAGAGACTAATCCGGGGGATAAAAAAAAAAAAAAACTATACGAGCCTTAATTAAATCAAATATGTATTCAATTCAATGAAATAAATTTTATTGCAAATATTTTAAATTACGTTGTAGATAAATATTTTTGTGCATCATTGTTTTAATTAATAAAAAAAAATGCGACATTCTCAGAAAATCCATTGAATGTAACCAGTTTACTCTGCCGAATGTCGTTTATATATCGGTTCATATTTTTAAAACTGTACTTGCAACAAAGTTTATTATAAATATGTATTTGCTCATATTTATTTATAATAAAGTTTTTTTTTTCTACATAATTAACAAAGCGTCAAGTTATAAGTAAAAATATTTTTAATAAAATAATAATTAATTATTTAAAACTCGCATTCATTTTTTAATTAAAATTAAATTTTAATTAACCATATTCTTTGTTTGTTTATTGATTTGAATGACAATACCACAACCTAAAATAATTTTTTTTTAAATGAAGTTTGTTATTTAAAAAAACACATATCTAAAAGCAATTGAACTACAAAACGTACCAAATAATCCTAAATTTTATCGTCCAATTTAATGAAGAAATCTGAAAAAATTTGTTCTCATTTTGAAATTTATTTTTTAAATCAATAAAATTTCATTTAATCATTTTGTTTTATTGTGTAGGTAAACCACTTTCTCTATACCAATTTAAAAAAAAAATCATTGTGTGGTTTTATGAAAGCACGATGCAAGTGAAACTTTTTTCGGATCGTAGGCGTTTAACTGAAAATTTTCAGAATATTATTCAATTAAGGGTATTAAAATTGCGTTTTTAATCTTAACTTAATAATTGGAAAATGGCAGGGGCGTATATAGAAATTTTTTTCGGGAGGGGCCCGAACTCAAAAATTTTTCTGCGGAAAATTTTTTTTTTTTAAGAAATTATTTTTTTTTTTCACACGAAATTTTTTGCGGAACCATAGTTTTCCATCCTGCGGAAAAATTTGTTGCTCTGATGTCTGTATATCCCTATATATGTATATATGTTTGGGAAATTTCGGGGGGGGGGGCCCGGGCCCCCTCGGCCCCCTTATATACGCCCCTAGAAAATGGGAATGATAATGAGAAATCAATAGACGCATGTTAAAAACTGAGAACAATATTTAGGAATTGAAGATTTGAATCATTTTAAATTATTTTAAAAATTATATTTTATCAATTTAAAAATTGAATAATTAAATCTCACAATTATTTTTTTATAATTCGTCATATATATTAAATTTCAAATTTCATATTTTTGTCGTCACGGTTTGTGACGTCATGGCTTGTAGCGTCAAGGCCTTCGACGTCACGGCTTGTAACGCGACATGCTGATAGAAGAGCCAAAAAATTTGAGAGGTTCAAATAAAAGTTTCACTTTAAAAAAATTTGACCATTCGAGAGAGCGATCATTCAAATTAGAATTTCATATATAGGTAAGAGACAGTAAAAAAAAAACTCTTCAATATTTTTCTGATAATTTTCCTTAATTTTGTTTTTCTTTTAGGTCGGATATTTTCCAGAGGCAATCGTTTCTTTTGTTAAGGATTTACTATTTGCAGGCAAGCTCTCTGAACAAGGCATTTTAGAATTGACTGAATTATTAACTGGAGGCTATACTGATGAAGAAACCGACATAAAAAAACTTTTAGAAAGACATGTACAGATGGGTATTGAATATCGGTATAGGTCAAATGAATTCAGTAAACATAAATTTAATCCTGTATCGGAAATTTATAAAATTCCTATAAGTGAATATAATTTTGAAAATGACAATACATCGAAAAATGAAATTAAGAAAGCAAACCTATATCTAGTGTCAAGGAATCCGTTTACCCTGTCTATTTTGAAACGAAGAAAATTACATTTATAGATATCTTTAAAGAAATAGACTAAGAGACTAAATCAATTAATTTCGGAAAATAATATAAACAAAATTAATGAATAAGATTTAAAAAATTTCTGAATTAAATAATAATTCGGATTTTCTACTAAGCCTTTAAATTTAACAAACTTAGGCTGTACTTTTAATTTTATTAACTTAATCCTATGCTTGTTCAAGAAAAGATAAAGTTCACATTTTAAAATTACGAAATGAAATAATTTAGAATGAAATAAAAAAAATTTGTGTAGAAATAAATTATAATTAATTTTATTTTATTTAATGTATGAATCAAATTATTTAATTAAAAAGTATATATATGTGCTTCGTTGTTTTATGTGTCCCTTAGGGGGTGAGATTCTTTAATAATAAAAATATAAAAGTATGATATATGAAAGGATAAATGAAGATAATTAATTTTTTGTATGTATTAATATATAAGCAAATAAAGATCACTGGAGAACAAAAAGAAAAAAAAATCGTCGTTTTTAAAATCGTCATTTATTTTTCAAAAGAGCGAGGGTTCGATGATTCAGTTTTTTAGTAGTTTTTGGAATCTGTGTGTGTCTCTGTGTGTGTGTCTGTTATATATATAGGTAAGTAAAATGTAATAAGTACATTTGAGTATCTTTTATTTTAAGGTTAGTGTTTCATTATATTTATATAATAATTTTACTATTGAATATTTTAGTTCTAAACTATAAAAAGTTGAAGAATCTCCTTTTTTTATCACACGATTGATCTTGACCAAGAATTCTCTCCCCCATCTCCCAACTCCCTCTGACCCTTGGCTATGAGTTAGCCCAAATGCCAACCGTCTAACGATGACATTAGCTCCCGCAAATATCAAAAACTTTTGACCTTTTGAAAATTGCCTCCCCCGAAAATACGTCGTTTGGCTTTTAACCAACTGCGTTACCCTCAAAACTTCCTCCGCTCCCTTACCTCTTTTTTTTGTAATTTATTCATTATGTCCGGATGGTATTGGTAAAAATCAGCAATTTATTATTAATATTTATTTTTAAGTATTTTTTAATATTTTTTGAAACTTCAATAATATTCAATGCAGGGGCGTATATAGAAATTTTTTCGGGGGGGGGCCGAACTGAAAATTTTTCTGCGGAAAATTTTTTTTAAGAAACTAAATTTTTTTCACACGAAATTTTTTGCGGAACATTTTTTACTTTGCGGAACCAAAGTTTTCCACCCTGCGGAAAAATTTGTTGCGCTGATGTCTGTATATCCCTATATATGTATATGTGTTTGGGAAATTTCGGGGGGGGGGGGCGGGCCCCCTCGGCCCCCCTTATATACGCCCCTGATTCAATAATATAATCTTAGGGATCGTCCACTCCTATTTTGACGATTTTATAGTCCCCCCCCATGTCACAGTTAGTCACATACAAACAAACCCCTGCTACAAATATTATGTCACAACATAGAACTACAACCCCCCCCCCCCGAATAAAATTGCTTATACAAAATTCATATCATATAAATACACTAAGTTATGTGTTTCAAGGTTTTTTTTATTAATTAAAATTAACACTTAATACGTATTTCGACATTACTGTCAACATCAGAAGTGGTTTTCTAAAATGAATACATCGTGAAGTTTAGTTATCTATTAAGTATTAATTTTAATTAATAAAAAAACCTTGAAACACATAACCTAGTGTATTTTACTTTTCATATATACATAATGTTTCAACTTGAGCCTACGGTAGAAAGTTTAAATCTAATTCATATCATTTTACCCTTTTTTTTTTTATTAAATTTTTCCTCAAAAATGAAAAGTGAAAATCATTCTACCTTTTTTTTTTCAAAAAATTTTATAAATCCAACTTTGAATTGTTATGTCACACTTAGAGAAACCTCCGGGTCTCCCATGTCACAATTAGTAACCAGACCCCTCCCCCCCTAACGCCTTACGTAATATGTGTACGACGGAAAAAGATTTTAAGCGCAAATATACTTTGTTATTACATTTAACTAATTCTAACAGGATCTGAATTTTTTTTTTATTCATAAAATAATCTTCTTTTCATGTCGTTTGAGAGCAAATCGATATTATTTCCAAGAGCGGTTTTATGCTTTCAAGCGCCGTCAAATGAAGCGGATCTTCTTACAAAGACAATGGCTCTCTCTCTCTCTCTCTTCAAGTAGGTAGTAAAGTCAAGTATAAGGGGCGGAGTCTTGGCCCTTGGCCCTTGAGGCCAGCCCTTCCGGTTGTTTCGGCTGCTTTCGGTTATTTCCGACTCGATAAGAACCCTTCAATTAAAACTGAGTGACAGTTTTTGTGGTGAGAGCTTTCGACCCACTCCAATTAGTTCTAAACGAAAACATCGCGATTGAGATTAAGCACGTAGAGCCTGGGAATAATTTCGGGATAAAGACCAAACATCACTTTTTACTTTTTTTAATCATGCCGCTGCCTCTAGTGTCTTTTTTTTTATTTAAATATGTATAGGCCTATCACAATCAGTGCTGTACATCTTGTATTTTTTTTGTTTTTTTAATTTCTTAATTGGAATCTAGTCGAGTATTATTAAAAAACATGTATAGGGCGAATGTTCAAACAACTGAGCCGGTTTTCTTCATCCATGGTCAAGTAGTTGGGTTAATCGACTTATCCTTGAAATGAAGAAACTATCTTCAGGTGCAAAAAAATCGAGCCACCAATAAAAACTTTATTAAATAGTTAAATTATTTTTAAAATTTTTACAAATAGCCATATAATTTGTTCTATTAACACTTGTGCAAACAGGGAGGAGTTTTACGGTTTTAACCCCCCCCCCCCCCCCAGGAGAGAGAAAAAATTCAATTTGCTCTATGTTATGTATATTACAAAGAGAAAAAAAAATAGCAGCCTGTCTTTGTATTTGAAAAAAGTTTCATTCCCCCCCCCCCCCCAGGAGCAAATTCTGGTTGCAATAATTTTGAATTTAATAAAAAAAAATTATAAATTATCATATTTTCTCCATATCATTAAAATTTCAGTGTACAATGAGAGACAATATTAAGTCCCACCCAGTGGTCTACCTGGCTTTAGAGCCCTGCGCGTAGGCAACCATTTACGGAGGTCTGTCTAATGAGTTGCCTTAAAATGGAAATTCCCCTGCAATTCTATAAACTCTATTAAAATTAGAAATCATAATTTAATTTGGGACGCCTACGCGCAGGGTTCTAAAGCCAGGTAAACCTCTGAGTGGGACTTAATATTGTCCCTCATTGTACATTCATTTTATTATAATTTCTTTTTCTTATGTTTAATTTAAAAAATTAATTTGAGGGTTATTTCCGTTAAATTTAATGTTTTACTTTCTCTTACTCTATATATGAAATATATCGAGAGAAAGTATTGCACTCATGTCAAAAATTTTCTCAAAATTCTCAATTTTATTTAAAATTCAAAAATCAATTATTTTTTAGATTCTCTTTCAAATATATATTCTCATTTTGCTCTCAAAATTGTTTGAAGCACGCTTTCTTTACTCCTGTACTTCATAAAAAAGATAGGAGAAATGGTTGCCATAGTAACAAAATATAAATATTTTTCTCTGTTTACTAATTTTATATCTTTAATTCTATTAATATATCGGCGGAAACTAAATATATCTCGACACAAAAAATATGGCGTGACAAGCACAGAACAAACTTTTGATTACCGAGGGTAAGAGAAAGTTGCGTGTTGTGCGACCAGTCACACCA
Source organism: Euborellia annulipes (assembly GCA_023213315.1). Classification (NCBI taxonomy): domain Eukaryota; kingdom Metazoa; phylum Arthropoda; class Insecta; order Dermaptera; family Anisolabididae; genus Euborellia; species Euborellia annulipes. The sequence continues at coordinate 82,630 of JAKCPI010016390.1, read as the reverse complement.
GATTTTTTTTAAAGATTTATCCAAACCCTTTCATTGCCATTGAAAATACAAAGACATCTAGTTTCAAAAACGTAATATTCAATAATCCCCTGTCCAATTACTTTTGAGACAATTAATTTAATGTAATCTTTCTTGATAATTTAGAGATTTAAAATTTTCTTTTATTTTTTAATGAGTAAATAATTGTTTAAATTGATGCTCTACATTCAGATAGGGAGTGAGATAGAAAGAGCAGAAGCAGATCGAAAGGTTAGAGAAGGGCGAAAGGATAATAAGCGGGCGAGGGTGGGGTTTCTCCCTCGGATTATACTCATAGAAAAGTCCTTGTAATTATTCTATAGGGACATAAACACCCTAAAATCGAAACGAACAAAATTGACAGCTCAGAGACAATAAAGAAGGCTTATAGCGAGTCGATAACTTGAAAGAGCCTTTTGGGGGAGATTTCAAACCAATTCAATAATGTCAGCTTAGATCTAATTATCATCTATTATTTCGAATGATCGAACAAAAAGGCATCAGACGACAACCCTCAAATGAACCTTTTCATCTGTCTTATTAATAAACAAAATTATATTAAATGAAGTCGTGGAATGTTATTATTAAACTTCAGCCCATTGTGACATTCACGGCCATTTTTACTTTATTTTTGCTTGTTTGCCAAATTGAGTTTATTTAACATGTTACTAATCAACGCAAACATTGATAATAATTAAGAGGATTTGCACTATTACTGGAAGAGTATAAATAATTAGTCTTCTTTCTTAACGATTATCCCCTATTTCTAGGGTTACCAGACTTCCGGATTTCGTCCGGAATTTGGAACACGTGTCCGGTTTGGAATCCGGATCTGAGAAATATCCGGATTTTACTAATATGAACCGAAAATCTGGTTTTCTTTTTCTTCTCTCTTCGCTTTAATCCCGTGGTGCGGGGTCCGGGAAGGAATAGAACAGGCCGGCCCGTCGCACGGACTGACGTCTGATGAAAATATAGAAAGGAAGAAACTGACATCCAAAGAACAGAAGTGCTGCCAGTCCCAGTTAGGGCAGCTCGTCGTCGTCATCCACATACCCACAAGATGTAGGCCCCTGAGCTAAAGCGAAAACGTGGCCAAATTGGGGAATTTGTAATTTATTAGCCCGATAATACTTATTTTTTAAGTTAAAAATCTTATAAATCAGTTTGATAATATTTTTGACGTAGCTAAAGCGATAGCTAAAAAGCAGATTTCAGTCCTTAATTTTCCATACCCCCCAGAGCCCCCGAAAGTCGTCTGTCCGGATCTGGCCTCAATAAATATGGTAACCCCACCTATATCGGATCCGTATTGTCGTGAGGACTTATACAGGGGTTGGGAGAAGACTGACATGTAAATTCCAGCCTTAGCTCCGGTAACTCATGGTAACCATCTATGTACTTACAAGATATAAGCCCAGGAGTAGAAAAATTATTAGAGTGGGGGAAGTGAACCTCTTTCCCCAGCACAAGAGGCGAGACCTATACGTCTCTGCTACAGCCCAGGGGCTAGAAAATATTTAAAATGGAACTATTATTTATTTTCCGCTACTAACCTTACCAAAATCAACATATTATTATTAAGAATATAAAATGAAAGGATACTGCGGACCACGTATATTCAGTTATTAATTTCTAGTGAAATTTAAGAAAAATTCAGAGACAATTAATTGAAGATGGCGGATAATTAAAAAAGAGGAAGTAAAAATTGAAAAATAATTTTTCAACAAATTTATGATTCCACTTTTTAGTGTTATTTTTTCAATATATGGTAAAAAAAAAATTTTTTAACTCTCAAACACTAATGGTGTTTGAAAAAAAAAAAAAAACATTATCAATTTATAAATTATTTAATTATTCTTAAACTACAATAGGTTTGACAGTTTTACGCAAATAGAGCACCATAACACACCTAGAAAAACTTCAAAGCTGTTATTCTCTAGGGTCCTGGGTTCGGTTCCCTCCCCAAGCGAGAAAAATTTATTTAAATTGAATTGGCTACGAATAATCTGAAATTAATAGGCATGGGGTCTAAATGGTCTTAGATGTTGTAAAAAAACCTTAAAACGAATAAAAAAAAGCAGTTACATTTCTATTCCTTTAAATCTTGTTTATGTAAATAAATGTTATATCCAAAGCATCTATCAAATAAAAAAGTCAGTTAAAAAATTAGAATTTCTTTATTAAAGTAGAAGTTTCAATTGTTAAATTTAATATTGCTTACGAAAGTTAGTTCAGTTAGTTGGCTTGAAGAACCTCGATGATCTCATCCTCCACTTCTAATTCTATTTCTTTTGAATCGGTGAGAGAACTGTAATTTAAAAATAAATTTAATATTAAAACTGTGCATAATAATTCTACAACAGATTTAAGGTATTATTTTCATATTTTAAATACCTAATCATCTTCTTAAAAGGTTTTTAGTTCAGTTAGACAATAAAGGTGTCGTTTTTGAAACAGGCCTCTCATCTCCTCTTATAGCCTTCCGAACCTCCCTCAGGACAAAACATGAATAAATAAATTCTAAGATGCTGTTTTAATCTATGAAATGTTTGCATCTTATCTTGAGTATTGGCCGATCAAATAAAAAGAATAAAATGCAGTTCAATTCATATTGAGACACTTTACAATCTTGCTCAGTGATATCTTTTGGACCCAAAAATATATTTTCATTTTATTTCTAAAAAAAAAAAAAAAAAGAAAGAAAAAAAAATTATTTTATTAAAGTGTTAAGCTATTTTTTGAAGCCTTGTTAGATTTAATATTAATACTTACGAAAGGATCCCGTTGGTTATGCCCCGAAGAATCTCGACGATCTCAGCCCCCACTCCCACCCTAACCATCTGAAACAAAAAAGAAATAAACAATTAGTTTTGATGCTACGTAATATTTTATGAAAAACATATTGAAAATGTCTTTAACTTACTCTGTAGACTGCTTCTTTCGGCTCAACGAGGGCTTCCCTAAAAACTAACCTAATCCCACACTATCTATGACCGGGACGGCCATCTAATTCTACCTGGTAAAATGAAGTTCCAGTTCCTCTTCTTTCTTGAGACGCTCGCGAACACGGCACTCCCGGAAGGCAGGTAAGCCTTCATTATATCACTTCGGAACGATACGGTGAAAACGCGCCCACAACCCAAAGAAAGTTTGAGGGGGAAATGGAACACAGAGTCATATGTCATATGTACTAACATGTCATATGTACTCACACACATCACAGATCAATTAATCTCCGCCCACCTGCCTAATCAAAGTCATTTAATAGCGAACTAAATTAGAGCAGAGTTAATTGATCTGATAATGATTCACGAGTTAGGAAGGGAGCCCGGCCAATACAATACTGAAGATCCCCCTTGATTGCTCATCTCAGAAACAGAATGACGTTGTTCAAGATGCATGCTGAAAAAAAAGAACCCTAAAGCTAACAACATCCTATACGAACTCCTAACATCTTGAACATTAACTCACTCTGTCCTGAAACAACCAAGGCCCAGAACTCAGCATTGACGGACAAAGAGCCCCGGAGAAAGAGAAAACACTCTTTCTCTCAAAAGCGCGAGAGGGAAACATGCGATAGAGGAATTCTCCTATTTCCCTTGAACAACGGCCAAAAGTGAAATGATCCTCTACTGGGAGCCCTGCCTAAACCTAAATGGGACGAACAACAACACCCTATGCCAGCATTGAGGAATCAATTCACAATTGAACGCCAATTCAAGAGAACATCAGAGAATTCCGACACAGAAGACCTAGACCCCCATATAAATACCATATATAATTATATAAATGCGTGAGCGTAGAGATTTTCTAAGTATTAAGCGCCCATATGTAGACTCTAACAATTGCTAGCTAGATAATCTAATAAGAATTGCGTGTATTCTTAAAAATTAGCATGCACTTAGTGAACATAGAAAAGAAATCCCTTTAGATAATATTAATCCCATACACGCAAAACTTAAATCCTAATACTGAATATTATAATAATTAAAAAATAATACATGCACACTTGAATTGTCTCATATGATGAAGATGATTCCAGCGTAGGGTAACGGGATGAAATGAGTACTGTGCATGATTCACACAATATTACTACCAATAATCGTATACCTATTGCACATTTACCAATAATCATATACCTTTTGCACATTGAACATTCATCCATCCCATTACCTTGAGAAATGAAACCTGCATTTGGGTTCTGAAATAGAAAAACCTATTCTTTAAAGAGATTAAAATGTTAAATTTATGATATTAAATAAATTTAGAAAGAAATTTGACAAATTATCTTAAAGTAATTAAAAAAATAAAAAAATGAAATGAAATTAAAAAAAAAATAATAAATTTTTAATTTACAGATTTTTAATTTAAATCATTAGCTATCTTAAAGGGACTCTGAAATGGGAGAATTAGATTAATAACATCCTATACACATTTGTTAAAATATTCTATATTTAGGCCGAATTAAGAACATTAAAATAAAATTTTGAAAATCCTAAACTGCTTACTCTACGCCCACGTAATTGTTCATACAGACTTTAAATGTAGCTGCTACTCTCGTGGAATCTGCTGTAGCGACTGCCTCTGGCTGGCTGACGTGAAGACGATGTTTGATGGCGGATGCTCTGCATGGATTCTTCATTTATTCACTTATACACTTATTCACTTAAACACTTATTCACTTATTGTCTTTTGGAATTTGATTTATGATGACAATTCTCGAAGGCGATTTGTCGATTTCTAAAAAATAAACAAAAAAAAAAATATTGAAAAAGGGAAGGGAAGCGAATCTCTGGCTCAAACAACAAGATTTGAATGCATTACACTAATTGTAATATTCTAATTTGACTTCTATCAAATATTGATAGATTCAACTTTTAATTAATATCGCTTTTATTATACGTTATAATCGTCAAAAAATAAGTCCCTACAACATTACGTACAGTGAGGGAAAAAGTTAAAGCACAGCCTCATGGTCATAAGGGATTATTTAAATTTAAATAAAATTAAATAAATAAATAAATTTATTAGAGACCCGCTTAGAGGCATCGGTTTATAAAATATAATAGAAGATCTTTATTGAAATTTTATTCTGCGTTTGAATAGGAAAAAGTTTTCAATAAAAATTGCTGATATACGCGGCGTTAAATATTTTTAAAAAAATCTGGTGTGACTGATAGCACAGCATACAACTTTCTCTGTGCTTTCGCAATTGAAAGTAGTGAAGAGAAAGTAAAAATTCCCAAAGGTTTTGAAATAAGAATGGAATGAGTTCAACGTTATTTTCAAGTAGCGAAATTTTTTTGGTTCCAGATTTTTTTAGAGGAAATTATTATTAAATAGTAGAACAGCTATGATTTATTTTTTTAACTTGAACACTTAACAAGAAATAATGAATTATAATGGAGAGAATAGAAGCAGTCTTGTTGATGGTCCTTTCGAGGACCGAAACGCCCTACCTTTGAATATAAGAAATAAATAAATCAAAAATTGATTTAAAAAAAAACATGCACCATGAAACGCTCACAGGACCAAATATTCAACTCTTGCTTAAAATGTGGTTAATTTTTTTTAGTTTAAGAAGATTACAACGATTCGGTCACTCATTCTGTGGTCTTCTACAGGTACAATTCAATTCAAATGAGATTATCACAGATGTATTAACCTTTGAAATTTTAACTGAATTGTACCTGAAGAAGGCCACGGAATGAGGGACCGAAACCCTGTAATCTTTAGAAATAAACTATAATTAAACCGAAAATCAAATTCTTTTAATAAGTTTTTAGATATTATAAAGAAAAGTGCCAAGGGCGGATACAAGGGGGGTAAAGGGAGTAATTACCCCCCCCCCGAGATTCGAAAAAAATACCTTTTTTTCGCAAACAAATTTATTTTTAATGTAAAATTTTTAAAATTAATACTTAAAAATTTGATGTGTATTTATATTCTGGCAAACAAGTATTGAATGCGCTTTTAAATTACCGAAATTTAAAAAAAAATAGTGTGCTGTGCGACGAGTCACACCAGATTACCCCCCCCCCGAGAAACACCTCTGGATCCGCCCTTGAAAAGTGCTCTGCCCTGTGAAAGGGTGTCTCGAGCATCCGAAACGTCGGAGCATATATTGAATTAAATCCTGGATGCCTACATCACTTGATAGCGATCGATAATATATAATTTATTATTTATTTAAAATGTGTATTGGAATTTTCAAAATAAATTACTAAGTTATAAAATAATCCTATGGATAGAGATTTTAAATAAAGTGTGCTTCATAATACTTCAAGGGTAAAATGAGAATATATATTTTAAAAAGTATGTTAAAAATAATTGAATTTTAAACTATTTTGGTGGAACGAATTTTGAGAAAATCGAAAAAAAGTACATTAGTAAAGTACTAGTACTTTTAAGTCGATTTTGTTTAAAAGCTTATTTTAAGTGTCCGGGAGGGTTCCTAACTTAAATATAAAATTTCAATCCGGTAGCTCTTCATGATAAAAAACGTTACACACAGACACACAGACAGACCAATTCGCGGGAACCACATTTTTGGACTCAGGGGACCTCAAAACATCTATATCCATCAAAATCTCGACATCGAATTTTCGACATGATACTCTATATTATATTTCATATATAGGTTTTTAGAAAGTAAAAATCAAAACTTAAAGGTACAAAATTGCTTTGATTTCTCTCTAAAATCTTGAGACAAATCGCTAATTTCTCTTTGAAAAGTAAAAATACTCTTAAATTATATTATGAATAATTAAAATATAATCGTATAATGTAATTGGGAAGAAATTACCTAAATCGGGCTCGTAGTTTAAGAGAAATTGGCTTTTTTGAAGAGAGACCAACAGACGCCGTGCTGCACTCTTCAATGGCACACACAACACTAAATGTATATAGCCTATGGGAGAGAATCCAACGTGGATTCAACCTCTCTCTTCGGCGCCCCACTCACTACTAAATGCTCTATAATCCCAAGACAGGTAGCCTCTTGCCGTCTACGACAAGCTGTAACCTGTCTCAAGATATTAATAAGTATAATTCAATCTAACACGAAAAAAAGGTACCAATTGGCCATTTCTATAATCTCGCAAATGGGCTATAGGATCATTATTGTTAAAGAAATTCCTAATTAATATATTTTTTCGTATTAGAATTGGATTATACTTATCATCATCCCTTCCCTTCGATGGGCTATAGGATTATTTGGTAGAGTATTGTATGAAATGTATATTAAATGGGGAAACATATAAAAATTGATATAATTTAAAAAACTATAAGAGAAATGAGGAATATTAAGAGATTAAATAAATGATTTGTGAAATACTCTTTAGGTAATTTAAGAACCCCCCCCCTCCCCTGGACTGGCCTCCGGTCGGCTGATTAGATATGAGTAAAAAGTATTTATTTTAATTGCTTTCAAACAGGCATAGACTTTTCTCTCAATGGAATGCTAGGAAAACCATCAGACTGACTTCTCTTCTCTCCAATACTATCGTATAATTATCTTAAAGTGAATAATTATACAACTCACCCCCAATATAGTCAGCCAATCTACCCCTCTTAGCGTCTTATTAAATGTAATTAATATCCTTTTTTATTGAAGTAAAAAAAATACAAATGTTTTTTCTTAATTGTTATCTTTTAAAAAGTAGACCTTTCTAATATAATATTTAATTGATAATTAATTAAATATTTTATAAATGTCCTAAGGAGTAAGAAATAATTCCTGGGGGATAGAAATCTTTCGCTACGTCATTAAATAATTTTTTATTCAAACAGTAGGCCTATATATATTTTTTTTTTTATAATATATTTATACTGATAAAAGGGTTGAAAATAATGATAAATTAATTTCTAATTAACTATAAATTGAAAGAAATATTTAATTAATTTAGCTTTTTGTTTCACGATGGTTATTATTAGAAATATGTAAAAGATATTTTGGCATTAATCGTTTTTTTTTTTTTTTTTTGTTACTTTATTGAAGGGTCAGATTTCTTTGAAGGGAGTTCACTTTCCCTCCGTCTAAAAGAACTTCAGATTGTTCTTTTTTTTTAATTAAAAAATATATACTTTCTAAAGTTGCGTGGAAAGGAGTCAGCCAAGGAAAATAAAAAACCAATTTATTCTGTCGACGTTTCGAGCGCCCGTCGCGCTCTTCCTCGGGACAGTATAAGTGTCAAATCCAACTATCTTGTCATTACCATCTATAACATTTGACACTTATACTGTCCCGAGGAAGAGCGCGACGGGCGCTCGAAACGTCGACAGAATAAATTGGTTTTTTATTTCCCTTGGCTGACTCCTTTCCACGCAACTTTAGTTAATACTCACAGCCAGTATAATAATTAATTATATACTTTCTGTTTGAGCGAAATTAACAATATTATCATAGAGAGAATATATAGCGAAATTAGTAAAAAGTCCGCCCGCCGCGAAAGCGTGGAGGTCCTGGTTCGACTCCAGGGGGCGCGCAATTTTGCCCAATCATAAGCACAAATGCAAATTTGTTATCTTAAACGATATATTGATTAGCTAATGTACAGAAAATCTTTTCAAACAAATCTCTACCTAATTATTATCACCCCAGATTTTTAAATATTTTATTTTTTAATATAACTTCTACCGTGAAAAAATATCCGGAGATCAAAAAGAAGCATAACGCCTTGCCATTTCGGTGCAAAAAAAAAAGGGTAAACAATATTATTTCCCGACAAGTGGGAGTCAAACATACGTTTTGAATACAAAATATTACAAAACAGAATAATAAAAACATGCAAAATAAATAATAATATCCAAACTACCTTTCTTTCTTCCTAAACTAGCGAAATTATTTCTAAGTGATTTTTATATACCGTTGAGTTAATTCAATAAAATATTAATAGCAGAAAAATTTTATTGATTGCTATTCTGACTTTGCGCATTCACCCTTTGCCACTTTGAGTATGGGGACCGAGAAACAGGCTTAGTTACCAGACCCTTATCGGAGCTCTGATTAAGCCAGTAGCTAAACGGATAAGCTGCGGATTAAGGGTTTGAAGTTGCAACACAACTAGAAGTTGAGTCGGACAAGTCGAAAAAAAAAAACAGATTCTTCTTAAAGTAGGAAATAATCCCACCCAATAACATTCACATTCGTAATGGCATAAGCGCCAGTGTCCGTCATTCATTTAATCAAACCATTACTAAAATAAAAAAATCTGACTTGACTGACGTACACCAGATTTTTTGTGTCGAGATATATTTAGTTTCCCATAGCACCTTAGTTTCAAATTTGACCACGGGATTCATAGATGGCGCTGAGCTACGAATGCTTCAACATTAAAAAAGTGTACTTCAAACAATTTTCACGAAAAATTTCAATGATATACTTTTCAACGAGCATCAAAAAAATAGTTGATATATGAATTTTAATTAAAATCGTTGCAGCGAATTTTGAAAAAATCGTAAAAAACTGAAAAAGTACATCAGTAAAGTGTACTTAAAACGATTTCCACGAAAAATTTCACTGATATACTTTTTAAAGAAGATCTAAAAAAATAATTGATTTATGAATTTTAATCAAAATCTTTAAAGCCAATTTTGAGAAAATCGAAAAAAAAAACTGAAAAAGTACTTCAGCAAAGCATTTTGGCCGATTTTGTTTATTAGGAATTTGTCATTCGCTTGCCTATTACTCTTTCTTGCCTTTATAAATTATCTTTTTGTTGGTGATTCATTGAACAAGCAAGAAATTCTAGAGAGTGTCAACTGTTATCTAAAGGATGGGTGGAGATAGGCGGAAATGCCCAAGGGCCACTAAATGTGTGAGGTGGCCACTGAATGTGTGAGATAGTGTGTAGACCTAAAGGGTCGTTCACCGTTTAATCGTCTCTGCTAGTACATATAAAATGTATTCTTATAGAAAGCCGTTCAAAAACATTAAACAAAACAGAACTAATTAAAGCATAAATAGAATGTCATTTGAATATATTAATATATTCAAATGACATTGATAAAATCTTTTGAATTCAAAAGATTTTATCAATAAGCCCATATAGAAAAGAGAAACAAAATTATTGTTAAGTCTATTTTTTAAAAGCGTGGAATACTTGAAAGAACGTTTTTAGAATTGCAAAATTGTTAATTTAATTTTTTTTTTTTTTTAATATAAGAAAGTTTCGAATGAAATTAGAAAAGTTAATCAGGAAAAGTTTGCAAGTTTTAATCAAAAGGGCATGAGCGTAATTAAAGCATTAAGTAAAGATGATAATGTAATTTTAAAATTAAAAGGCCGGGTAAAAAAATTTGAGAAATTAGACCTTTTTACAATTATAAAGATGAATTAGAATAAAACGAAGTAAGTTTTTTTTAAACAATCTGTGGAAAGAATATGATAACAATCAAAGTCCATGGGCTATATCTTAGACGCTCTAGGGAGCCTATGTCGGTATCGAGGGGCGCCAAAGGCTTGATGCGCCTGGGGCGGTGGGGGGAGGGGGCGATCGCCATAGCTTATCCGATTAGTTAAAGCCTCCTACTGCTATGCAAAAAATAATTAATTTTAAGGAAAGATTTAAAACAATGTGTATTTGTAAATAAAAAAAACCAAGTTGAGAAATCTCTTATGAGGATGACACACCTAACGTATAGAGTTTTATTTAACAAATATGTGAGTATGTTTATTTGTTGGTGGGCCCCAGGATCTCCGGCCTTACCGGATATCTCGACCTAAGGACAACAAATACTCACTTCCTTATATATGCAAGTTGACGGGGGATTTCTCTCACAAGAGAATTTTAAAGTGAGAAATCCTTAAAGAAAAATATTTCCGTTTGTTAAACCTTGACATCTTGTTCTACTCTAACACCCTACTGTAAGCAGCAAAGCAGAGGGATTAATTATAACTACGAGGTATTTATTGAATAATAACATCTTATTCAAATATATATATGGGGCATTCCACGCCAACTCGACCACTTTTGAACCCGACCATTTTTGATTTTGCTGAAACTTTGTCATCTTTTTGTACCCTATTGAAAACGTGTCTGAGAATTTTTTCAGATTTTTCGACCCAGCCAAAAAAAGTTATAGCCTTTTCAAAAAACATCGATTTTTTTTTAAATAACCGTAAAACTGTCAAAAATTAACTTATCGGGACGATTTTTTTTTGAAATTTTTGTCTTTAAATGTACTTTTCAGAAAAAAATATGACAAAATTTTACAGATTCATCTTGAACGTTTTTTTTTGACATTTTCGGAAAAAAACGAAAATTTCGGGATAAATGACACTTTTTTTTAATTTTTTTTTTTTATAAAAAACTTTTTTTTGATTTTTCTACAAATGCTCAGAAAATTTCAGAGTGGGATTATTTGGCGTTCTATTTTTTTTTTATTTTTGAAAAAAAAAAAAATTTTTCTCCGCTTATTTATCATGATGGTGCTCTTAAATTCTTCCAGGATTGACTGAGATTCTAGAAAATTGAAGAAAAATAATAATAATAATAGTTAGGGGTGATGAAAATCGACAAAATTCCATTTATCCTGAAAAAATTAGAAATTAGTTGTGTATTCAACTACTGAAGTATTTGAAGCGTCTAGTAAAAGCTTAGAAACATGGGCGTAACTAGGGGGGTGCCAGGGGGCCTGGCCCTCCCCAGAAAGCTCCTTACCCCAAGAAAAATTGAAGGGGGGGCCATGCGACCAGCCATCTTCGGGTGGGCCTGGAAAGCCCCATATTTTCTCAATTTTTCTTGGGGTAAGGAGCTTTCGGGAGGGCCAGGCCCCCTGGCACCCCCCTAGTTACGCCCATGTTTCTAAGCTTTTACTTGACGCTTCAAATACTTCAGTAATTGAAAAAGAACTAATTTCTAATTTTTTCAGGATAAATGGAATTTTGTCGATTTTCATCACCCCTAACTATAATTATTATTATTATTTTTCTTCAATTTTCTAGAATCTCAGTCAATCCTGGAAGAATTTAAGAGCACCATCATGATAAATAAGCGGAGAAAAAAATTTTTTTTTTTCAAAAATAAAAAAAAATAGAACGCGAAATAATCCCACTCTGAAATTTTCTGAGCATTTGTAGAAAAAATCAAAGTTTTTTATAAAAAAAAAAATTAAAAAAAAGTCTCATTTATCCCGAAATTTTCGTTTTTTTCCGAAAATGTCAAAAAAAACGTTCAAGATGAATCTGTAAAATTTTGTCATTTTTTTCTGAAAAGTACATTTAAACACAAAAATTTCAAAAAAAAATCGTCCCGATAAGTTAATTTTTGACAGTTTTACGGTTATTTAAAAAAAATCGATGTTTTTTGAAAAGGCTATAACTTTTTTTTGGCTGGGTCGTAAAATCTGAAAAAATTCTCAAACTCGTTTTCAATAGGGTACAAAAAGATGACAAAGTTTCAGCAAAATCAAAAATGGTCGGGTTCAAAAGTGGTCGAGTTGGCGTGGAATGCCCCATATATAGATCTCGAAAATAATTTAACTATTTAATTACTAATTAAGATTAAATTGATAGGTTCTTTTTGAGGAGATTAGAAGAATTTTCTTAAGTGATTGTCTTCTGCAATACGAATTTTATTAATTTATTTAATTTAATTACAGAAACTAGTTTCGAGAACGTTTGTCTTCTTCATCACACACAATACAATTTTTTACATAAAAAAAAATTGTATTCCATTGGATCAGACGTTTGTCCTAGAAACTAGTTTCTGTAATTAAATAAATTGCCCTCGGGCCTTGGTATAGTTGCTAGCGTGCTGGCCTTCTATACAAAGATGCGCGAGTTCGGACCCTAGGCAGTCTGATGATTTTATTTAAGCTATTTGAATACCAAATGGCTTAAATAAATATGCCTGGACCCCTGGAATATATATATATATATTAATAAAAAAAATAGGAGTATCGTTAAATGTCTTATATGGCCTGAGTTGCCGAAAAGACTGTGTGTGTGTGTGTGTGTGCAAGGGCGCACCCAGGATCAAATCTAGAGGGGGGTAGATTATGGTCGTCCACGGAGGGGGGGGGGGCAGATCATGGCCGTCCAGATTGTGACATAGCTTTTTTTTTTATATAGAGGGGAAAAGCCTTCGAATTAAAGGCATAAAAACCCTCGAGTCCCCGTCGCCATCGCCCTACCTAATTTTGTTTCGTTTCATCACTTTACAAACATTTAATTTTTTTTTTTCTTGCTTCTAGGGAAGGGGGCGGCTGCCCCCTGCCTCTCGCTGGGTACGCCCATGTGTATGTGAGTGAGTGTGTAGGAAAAAAGTGTGTTTAAAAAAGAAATTAATAAAATTTATATTGCATAAATCATTTTTCATTACGTATTATGAGTTGATGATTTATAATTAATATATAATATGAAACAAATTGAATAATTTTAATTAAAAAAAGGCTAAATATTTATTGTTTTAAATCTTGGAACTAATGAAGAAATTTAGAAGTAGTTTAAATTTTAAGGGCCAAGATTGATACTAGAACATTTCATATACTTGGAATCTGAGGGAGAGAGGGGGGAGGGCCCAAAAACCCCCCCCCACAATATCTTTTTTTTTTTTTTTTTTTTTTTTTTTTCCCCTCTCCCTCTCCCTCCCCCACCCTCTTCTCCCCCTCTGCCACTTTTTACGACAAAAAAATTATTAATATTTATAAATTATTAATTTTTTGTGGTTGAGGCCCTCTTATTTATATTATAAAAAAAAAAAAAAAAACCCCCCCCCCCCCAAAATGGAAAGGCTAGGACCGTCATTGAATCTGAGACCATTTAGAACCCAACCCTATTTATTCAAATTTGGTATTTAATCTAATTAATTTGAATAATAAATTTTCCCCTAAAAACGGATCGTTATTGAAATGTTTAATTATTCAAGTAGTTAAGAAAATATTGAAGCTGGGAATCAATGTGGGTAAAAAAAAAAAAAAGAAACGCTATTAGTAATCTGATCTCACGTCTCGGAATTTCTATTTTTTTTTTTTTTTTTTTTGAGTGAAATTTACATCTAAATTAAAGGTGGATCCTTTGCATTAGGCTCGGTGTATATCGGAGTAATTTCTATTTGTCCCCATGAATAAAATCGCATTAAAATGCGCGAGTGAGCGAGGCGGAGCGTCACCCTGGCAACAACCAATGAATAAATCGAGGGCGGATTTACAATTGTAAGCTCCGCCCTAAGACCAATGGGGAATGGTTTGTCTGTCTGCAGGGCTGGCTGGTTGCATCTGCAAGGATCAGCATCAGCAAGTAGTCTATCTTGTTTTGATTTAGAGATGTCCAGTTTCCCCGGGCATATTTTCTGAGAACGTTTCGGCCTCTACTAGTGTTTATCTTCATGGATATCATGGAGACAGTTGCCAGGGATAAAAGAAATGTGCAAGTGCGCAGTCAACACACATCCTTTCTCATTGAAGATATCCTTTTCAGACCTAAACCTCTTCAGCATGTAAGTGTCATATTGCCAAGGAAATAGTTTCGGAATGAGAATAAGAACTATTTTGGTTTTTTTTTTTTGGTGTAGGTGCCACCTAGTGCAGGTGTGCCTCGACTCCCAGAGTCTTTTCCTCTTCTACCTGGCTATCTTCAACACGTGGCAGCTCCTTATTTGCCCAAAGAAACTCCTTTCTTCCTTTCTGCCGGTAAGTACTGATTTCTTGCCTCTTAATCCTTTAGGTGGCAGATATTCAATATCCTGGGCTGTCACATTTTTAAAATCTTTATGTAGGGATAATTTCAAACCAAATTGTTAAATAATTATGAAGAATTATGTAAAGTGGTCCTATCATAACAGCTAATAAAATAATTAATAACAAAATATTTAGAAAACATTTTTGAATGCCAAATTTGATATTTTTTTAATATAATCGGTCAACGCATATTATAGTGGTTTACTCAAGTAGATTTTCCAAATTATTTTGAATTAAATTTCATATATCAGTTAATTATTAGATAATCTTGAAGTTATAACAACTTTTAACCATTCATTTGTTTGTCCAAAAATCCTTCAAATAATTTGTCTAGTACTTTGGTTGTCTTTTTACTTCATCTTGACTATCGTGTATTGGACTAATATTAGAGAGGACTTAATTTTTTATACATTTACTTTTCGCTTGTTCAATCCGTCGATCGCGGAGCGATCTCCTATTAAATAATACTTTATTTATTATTTTAAATTTTCATTATATATTATCGTATTTAGGGTGTTTCCGTTGAAATTGTCAACTTTATAAGACCGGGGTAAATTAATTTTAATCATTGGAATGTAAAAAGCGAGTTATTATCAGGAAAGAATGTTTATGCTAATAGCTATATAATAACAAAATATCCATTTCACTTAGTCTATTTATTATTATATAAGTTATTTGACAACACACTTAATGGGGACGAACCAAGATAAAAAAAAAAAAGGTTAATAAAAGCTGAAGCATTTGAGAACCGATTACGAACTCGCAATAAAAAGTATACTTTTTTTTTTTTAATTATATCTATAATAAAAGAATTTTGTTTTCGGTTTAACTGTGGTTTATTTGTAATAATTACAACGTTTCGGCCACTCATTCTATGGCCTTCTTCAAGTACAATTCAGTTTCATTTGAATTGATTCAAATAACTGAATTGTACCTGAAGAAGGCTACAAAATGAGAGACTAAAACATTGTAATTTTTGCAAATAAACCAAAGTTTAACCGAAAAGAAATTTTTTTTATTAATGATGACAACAGTGAAAGCCTAAAGTACAAAATTATATATATTAAATATTTGCATAGAGTCTAGTACAACTCATAGATCTCAAACCCTTCGTTCAATTTACGATTATTATTTCGCAAATTATTCATTATTATTATTATTATTATACACATTTTTTATTTTATTATAATTTAATTTGATAATAATCATAAATACATCAAAGGAATCGAAAGAGTGTCAAAAATTATTTCTTCCTAAAAGTAAATGGTGACCAGATTTTTTGTGTTGACATATGTTTAGTTTTCGCTAATATATTAAAATTAATGATGTAAAATTTATAAGCATGGGAAAATATTTATATTTTGTTACCATAGTAACCATTTCTCCTATCTTTCTAGTACTTTTTAGCCGATTTTGGTTAAGGCTTATTTTCACGCCTCATGGGAGTGCCTAACTTCAATATAAAATTTCAAACTCCTAGCTCAATTCCTTCATGCTTTAAATTGAACACACAAACAGGCAGATAGATCATGTCATGTTGGGTTCAAGGGATCTCAAAACGTGTATATCCACCAAAATCTCGACATGGAATTTTTGACATGAATCCAATACTTTCTCTCTCTCACTCTCTCTATATATATATAGTATTGTAATAAGATTGTCTTTAAAAGGAAACGGAAAAAAGTCCTTTCCGAATAAAATAATTGCTTTTCTAATTTAAATTTTTGTTTTTTTATCGGGGAAGGAGGGAGTGGGTCTTTATAAATCAATTAACCCCTAGTTGTGCGTAATTAGATATCAGGTTGGGTTGGTCAGTAAAATAACTTTGTTTAGAGAGGTCCACATAGTAAAAAGTTTTAACACTACTGATCTATAAGATATACCGGTAAATTATACTTTTTGTGTCATTGAATATGAGAACATAATAAACGCATATAGTCCTCTATAAAATATAGGTGAAACCCAAAACAACGAGAAATAAAACTCGAAGAAACATTCGCGATCCGGCTTCAAATTTTATTATTATCATTATTATAAGTAGGTGAAAGTTTTGCGATCTGTTTCAAATCATGTTTCATTATTTATAAATTTTTTTTACTTTCTCTTACCCTATATGGACCCTGTTATGCAATGGTGTGTCAAAGATCAAAAAATTCAAAATTGAGTTAAGCACGGAATATCGTCTCAAATGCTATATTAATAATATTTTTTATGAAATATGTCCTAAAAAAATTTATATTTAATGTTACTTGCACAATTGACAACAAAAATTATATATAATCCAATGAAAACAAAAAACTTTATTGTTGATTTTCTCAAAACTGGATGTTTGGTCTTTGATACACCATTGCATAACAGGGTCCATATATGAAATATATAGAGAGAGAAAGTTTTGTTTTTATAGTTTCTCTTTCATCCAATAGAAAAAAATAAGATAATATTTTCTACATTTTTTATTTAATTTTGTTCTAAAAATTTTCACTTAGATATTTTGAAGGAAGTATACATTTTGATATTCTCTGTGTCGGAATATATTACACAGACCAGCAGCCCGGTATTTAAAGCCTGGGTATAAGGGTAGCGCTGATTCCAAAAATGCCATCAGTTTTCCCCCATCAGGTCTAGTTTTAGAGATATAGAGAAAATTAAACTTTAATTCAAAATGTACTCTAACTCGGCTCTTATTTTGAATTTTTTAGATTAGAATTCAAAATGTAAAATTTATAATCATGGAAACATATTTATATTTAGTTACCATGGCTACCATTTATCTTTCCTATGAAATACAAGAGTAAAGTGGTCTTCAAACAATTTTGATAGCAAAATAAGAATATACATTTTAAAGAGCATCATTGATTTTTAAATTTTAATCAAAATCGTTAGAGCGAATTATGAGAAAATTGGAAAAAGTACATCAGTAAAGTACTAGTACTTTTTGACCGATTTTGTTTAAAAGCTTATTTTCACGCTCCAGGGATGTGTGTAACTTAAATATAAAATTTCAGCCTCAAAGCTCAATTCCTTCATGCATAAAATTGAACACAGACAATGTTACGAAAACCACTTTTTTTGGATTCAGGGGACCTCAAAACGTGTATATCCATCAAAATCTCGACATCATGAATACAATACTTTCTCTCTATATATATATTAACATATATATATAAGTAAGAGAAAGCAAAAAAAATAAGTTTATTTTTATTTTCTCCTACCTCTCTCTAAATATATATTACATATACATATACATAGGCAAGGGAAAGTAAAAATTGGTAACAATATGTTTTTAAAATTTGTAAAATTATAATCCATAGAAACAAAAGAAGGAGAGAAAGAGATTATAATACGGATTCCAAATAACACATTACAATATTTCCTTTATGAGTCGATGGATAATATAATTGACTAAAGTATTTATTTCAATTTAAATAACAATAACACTAAATTATTCAAAAATAAATAAAACTTTTATAAGGGTTAAATAAGTAGAGCCTAAGCCTGGAGCAGCAAAACCAAAAAAAAGCTTTTGAATTCTAAATGCCGACGGAGACGTTTAGAACGGCATTCAAAGGCTTTTCCTTTTTGCCCTTCCTTATTTCAAAGATCAACAGCAACTTCTCTCCGAATTATATATGTGACGTTTTAATTATTAATTATAAACATATGAGAAAAAATTAATAATGAAGCAGTGGGAATACCACATAATTCAGTTCTCAAGGATTTTTGTAAACCGAAGATTTATTGATACTGGAATCTTTTATAACTAAATAATTCTAAAATAAAGAAATATATCGATAAAAACGAAAGGAGTGTAAGAGACGAATTCAAATTAATCATAATTAAAATGATTTATTGACTTTCAAACAGTGGCGTCATTTTGAGGGGGCAGAGGGGAATTTGCCCCCCCCCCCCCCAAGGGCTCTGATTTTTATAAAATTTTATATTATTCTAAATAAAATACTCCAAAATACATCTACGAGTATACAAACTGTACAAAATTAAACAATTAATTAAATTAAATATATTTTGGCCAAATTTGAGTACCCATTTGTAAGAAAATTTTAAGAAAAAAAAATGTTTGCCCCCCCAAGAAAAAATTTGCCACCCCCCCAAGAAAAAGTTGAAATGACGCCACTGCTTTCAAATGAGTGATAGGTTGATGACTGTTTTTTACTTTCTCATATATGATGTATATAAAGTGAAAGTATTGTAATCGTAAACATATTCAACATTGATGATTTGCCGCTCTGAGTTCAAAAAAGTTATTTATGGAATTATGTCTCTGTGTGTGTGTATGCGTGTGTGAACACGATTACTTAAAACGTAAGTAGTGGATGAAATTTGGTATATATACTTCTTACACTAAAAATGTAAATCTGTATCAACTTTTGGAATATAGACATCAACAGGAAGTGGTACTTTGCCTAATAAGTTTTTAAAAAATTTTGGAATTTATAATTTTTTGTTATGATAAATTACTCTATTTTAAAAAGTTTTTAATTCTTTGACGGTTTTTTGAAAACTCAGTTTTTGAGATAATCAACGGAACCATTCATGCTAATTTAAAAAAAATCAAAACAAAATCCCACAAGTGTCAACAACAAATGAATTTGTTTATATTTACATTTTTTTTTTTTTATTAACACTTGTAGGATTTTGTTTTGATTTTTTTTTTTCTCAAAATTAGCAGTATTTCGTCGTTTTCTTCGCTGATTATATAAAAAAAAAATTCAGTTTTTGAAAAGAATAAAAATTAGTTAAAATAATCATAATAACATGACAAAAAAATTATAAATTTAATAATATTAGGTAAAGTAGTACTTTCGGTTGATGTATTTACTTCAAAAGTTAATACAGATCTACAATTTTAGTGCAAGATTATCATTATCATGGTTAGGCAAAAATTGCGCCCAGTGGAGTCGAACCAGAACCAGCAGTGCGCGTTTTGCCCAATCAAACACAAACTCATCTCGCAAATTTGTTATCTTAAAAAATATATTTATTTTATAATGGCTAAAGAAGTGAAAATAATGTATTAAAAATTACTTATTTGTATGTCCAGAATAATATTTAACACAATAAATTCAGGTCTATTCTCTAAAAACAGACGTTAAAATAAACAAATAGGAGGTAAAAAGTAATGTAAAAACAATCAGCGTTAAAAAATGCTATTCAAAATCACTTGCTTGCCTCAAATAGCTATTCTGTAAACGAAAATTTAAAGCCAAAGCGTTATAATTTGAAGAGAAGTTTCTGTTGATGTTATTGAATGGAAAAGAGCAAGTTCAGGTGCAGGAATTAAAGAGAGCCGTTGCATGCCAATTGCCGAAAGGGAGACGTTTCGGACAAAATTTTATTCTTCTTGTAGGCTTATAAACTAATTAGGCACAAAGTTGTCATTGTTGTTGTGGCACGAATTTGTGCACATGTATATTTTTTAGAGAGAGTCTATAAGAGACTCTCACGAGACATCGACACTCGCCTGTATTTATAAAAAAAATATACATGTGTACAAATTCATGCCGCAACAACAATGACAACTTTTTGCCTAATTAGTTTATAAAGAAGAATAAAATTTTGTCCGAAACGTCTCCCTTTCGGCATTTGGCATCGAAAGGCTCTCTTTAATTGCTGCACCTGTACTTGCTCTTTTCCATTTAGTAAATAGTGTTAAAAATTAATGGCATGTCTAGGGGGTGCCTTTAATATTTTAATGTCGTGTTTAAAAAAAAAATTGCGTCCTTAACCTAAAAAGTAAGCTTATGATTTTGATAGTTTTGAAATAAAAGCAACATGTTAACGTCGCTGTTAAAACTTTGTTTAGAGAATAGCATTTTTTTAACGCTGATTGTTTTTACATTATTTTTTAACACCTATTTGGTTATTTTAAATTTTAACGACTATTTTTAGAGAATAGACCTGATTATGTTTTAATTTTTCACCCCAAAAAAATCTATAGTTGGTCTATAGTTGTCTATAGTTGTTGGTCTAAAATGTCTATAGTTGGACTAAATTTAATTTGGAGATATATAATTTTATATGCAGCCCAAAGCATTTTCAAAGGTCATTTTGGTTGGCCACCCCTGGTTTGGAGTATCATCTATACTAGTAATAACGAAGTGTTGCATATTCCATAGGCGCAAGGAGTTCAATACAAATTAATTGCTCTGAATATCATAATAAAATTTTGAGTGAATAGATTCGCAGGGGACGGCTCAAAAGCACAATCTCCTGCCTCCTCCCCCAATATTTATTAAGAACAACCATAATTTAATTGACATCCTCTGGGCGAAAATTTTTATAACTTGTCTATTGAAAAAGCTTTGCTAAGCCTACAGTTTAACCTTCTAAAGCATATAGCTTTTAGATACGTGATGACATCATATATGAACAAACCTATTATAATAAATTTGAATTTTTTTATTGAAAATCATTTGACATTTTGTAGTCTAAAGATTAACTTTTTTGGTCAGTGTGTGTCTGTCTGTGTGGACATTTTTAAGCATGAAGGAAAGGAGCTACGAAGTTGAAATTTTACATTTAAGTTAGACATTACCCTGAGGCTTGAAAATAAGCTTGTGATCAAAATCGGCCAAAAAGTACTAGTACTTTACTGATGTACTTTTTCAGTTTTTTTCGATTTTCTCAAAATTCGTTCCAACGATTTTGATTAAAATTTAAAAATCAATTATTTTTTAGATGCTCTTTAAAAAGAATATCAGTAAAATTTTTTGTGAAAATTGTTTGAAGTACACTTTACTGATATATTATTTTAGATTTTTCAAATTCATTTTTCGGCTCTTCCTTCCATAGATCCCTATGGGGATTTGCATGTTAATTTCGATTCGAAAGGGGGTCCCCTTTGGAACTTTTTACATATTTAATGTATTTATTTAGAATTCTCTATTATGTATAAAATATCCAAATATGAAATTAAAATTTTGTTTATTTCAAGCAATCAACATTTAAAACCCATGATTGGAACTAAGGTGCTATGGGAAACTAAATATATCTGGACACTAAAAATCTGGTGTGACAGAACAGTACACAACTTTCAATTACCGTAGGTAAGAGAAAGTTGTGTGATTAGTCACACCAGATTTTTAATAATAATAATAATAATAATAATAAGGAAGGGAAGGGGGAAGTTGATCAAATTATTGCCAGAGTTTAAGACTCAAGATAAATAAGCATATCTATTAGGGAGGGTGAATCACTGTTATTAGGGTAAAAAATAATTGCCATACCAGAAAAATGTTGACCCTCGATTAGTTAAAAAATTAAAAAGCTTAATTGACCATTTTGATTGAGGTCTTTAACTCGCGCATTGACCTAGAAATTTAGAAGCCAACAAAGAAAATCGGCTAAATTTATAAATAAAAAAATATGAAAAGTACCAGATTGTCGAAAAAATAATAAATAACGTTTAAACAATCGGATTGTCATTGTTTAACTTGTTTTTATTTATTTTTCAATCCATTATTATATTACTAACTGGTCAATCAGCTTCTGTCTGTTTTTGGTCCTCTGGTGCAGTCTTCCCATTAGTGACCCCACCTCAAGGGGAGCTTGAATGCCCCAGGAATATTCGTTTATTGACAAAAATTAGATTTTTTCCCTAAGATTCTAAAATCGTCATTGATTGAATACACAATATAAATCCTTGAAAGTGAAGCAAATTTTTCTCGAAATGATTAGAAAAAGCCATTAAAAAAAATAAAAAAACAAATACAAATTTTGAAATTTTCTAATTTAATTAATTTATAATATACTAGAAGCCGTGGCGCCCGCCTTTTCATCTAGACAGGGGGCTTCACCCCCTGGACCACCCGCAAGCTGGCTCGGGCCCGCCTGCGACGAACCCTCGCCTTTTCTTCTTAATTATGAAAAGAAAATTATTATTATTCGATTCCAATCTAGTGCCTGCTTGATGATTTGTTTACAATCATGGAATACACAAATGAAAAGAATACATAAATATTTTCCTATGGGAGAAATTGTAAATTTAAGAATTAATAACTCAAAAAGTTATAGGATTTTCGGGATGAAAATAATGTTCCTGTAATCCCGAGAAGGTCCTCTTTATGCATATAAAATTTCATTTCATAATTCCAACGGGAAGTAGCCTAAATAGAGCGTGACAGACAGACGAACAGACAGACAGACGGACATTAGCGAATTATATATATAGAGATTTTTAAATTACAAACAATTTTTTATGAGATTTTTTTCATATTGCTACATCCTCTCTTCTGTCTATTATTTACAAAACTTTCTTTATACTTCAGATAGCTAACCTAACACCTATAAAAAATTGGAGGGGTTATTCACTGTTTTTTTTTTTTTTATTGATTGCAGGTCTACCATTTGGTGGAGTGTTTTCAAGCCCAGGGTCAAGTGATCTAAGTGGAAAACACTGTCGTCGGCGGAAAGCCCGTACAGTGTTTTCTGATCAACAACTTACTGGGCTAGAGAAAAGATTCGAGGCACAGAGATATCTCTCAACCCCTGAGAGGGTGGAACTCGCAAACGCTCTCAACCTCTCCGAAACACAGGTACAATTCATTCATTCATCATATATGCTATAATATTGATTTTCACCCGCCTCCCGAAAAGCTTTAATTAATTTTTAAAAATCGTAAACATTCTATAAACGAATATTTAAGCGAAAGCTAGAAAAGATATTTGTTTTTTAATTTATAATGGAATTCAAATTATTTAATTTTATTTCTCTCAGTTTGTCCCTGATCTGCTAACAAAAAGTCAATTGTTCTTTTCATATATATTTATAAAATAAAAATCCCTTATTAATTGAGCTTTATTACGAATAGCTTTAGTAAAAAATTTTTTGGGTACTCATTTGTCATGTGCCTGATTATGGAACGTTACGTGGGCGTATTAACAATTGACAAATTATTTCCCCAACTTTGGAGCGGTTGCTTCATTTTTAGTCAACTAGCAAACTTATCAGACCGATAGCAAAATCATGGATATAGTAAACAAGAATACGCTTAACCATTGGGTTAAAAAAATGAATTTTTATATAATTAGCTATCTGAGCTCTAAGAAAGTTTTGTAAAGTTAGCAAATTAATAAAGACATCATTTATAAAAATTATTTAAAATTGAAATTAATTAAAGCTAATCAATTTTTTAACAAAAATTTAAAAATAAATAAAAAATATCCACAAAAATAAATAAACAAGGCTTGGGTTAGCTCAATTATTATTATTAAAGGTATTACCATGGTCAATGCTCTGCCGAATTAAAATCAATTATCCCACCCAATGCAACATATTCACGGAACACAAGAGAGGCATCTTCCCAGCATCCCTATGCTGTTCAGATCACGACTAACAGAACAAATAAATTTCATTCTTCCTTTGTCCCCATGACCTCCCGTGATTGGAACAAGCTCCCTGCGTCTATCTTCCCCAAAACCTACAATCTTCAGACTTTCAAGTCTAACCTCAACAGGCATCTACTCAGTTCCCGCAGTTGAGTTTCCCCTTTATGCTTCTCCTTTTGTTTTTATTTTCTTCCTGGCTGCATGTGACTATTGGTCATTATAGGTCTTCGGACCTTATGCACCCATTCCAAAAAAAAAAAAAAAAAAAAAAAAAAAAAAATTGATTCAAAATTTCTATAGGCTCTATGTACAGTATTCATATTTGGATATTTTAAACACAATAGAGGATCCTAAATAAATACAAAATTTTATAAGTATAGAAAAAAATTTTATTAAATGTGTACTCATGCATACTTCGATTTTCCTATAAAAATTTTTGTAACAAACAACTATTTATTCCACAAATTTTCTGACCTTTCAGGTCGTGGGATCTCTATGCCTACTATTTTTTAAAAATGATTAATAGGAAAAAATAATTTTTCAAAAATAGAAAAAATAATAGTAGGCATAGAGATCCCACGACCGAACCGCCTAAAAAGTTGTGGAATGAATAGTTGTTGGTTATCAAAAATTTTCAGGAAAATCGAAGTATGCATGATTTTCAGAAAATGACTAAAATTTTGAAATTTAAAAATTACACACAAAAATTATTCAAAAAAATTAATTGTATTTTTTCTTGAAAACTACACAAAAAAAAAATTAAAAAAAAAAAAAAAAAGTTGGAAATTGGACCATTTTTGAAGGAGTTATGAGCAAAAAAACCAAAAAAAGAGGGGTTTTTTCAAAATTTGAACCGATGATCAAAAAAATCACAAAATTTACAAGCAGCTTTGGAAGTGGGAGAAGGCAGGGGTGGGGACGGACTCCTATAATAATAGATTATTGGCAACAATCCAAATTATTTCAATTAGAAAGAATATAAATTATTAGAAAATAATTTTAAATCAAAGAATTTAAAAAATCTAGACCCCGAACTGTGTTCATATTTATTTAAATTAAGTAAACAGCCAATATAAATAAATTTTAATCGCTTTGGACCAGAACTTATGTTAAAAAAATTAACTTTTATATTATTTCATTTTTTTTCTCTTTTCAGGTAAAAACGTGGTTCCAAAATAGAAGAATGAAGCACAAAAAACAAATGAGGAAAATGAACGAAGATAATAATAAACCTCAATCAAGTGGTGGTAAGTAGCAAACCATTAAACTATCAGCAAAACAATTGTAATTGAGTGAATGTTTGGTGTATTTATTAACGCTTTGCTACATCGATAATATCAATTAATTATCTATAGCAAACTGCTATTATTAGTGAGACCATTACGAAGGTAAATTCCTTAGTCTGTCCCACTCACCTTTAATGGCTTTTATATCCATCTCTTCGAGGTAATTACATGTATTATATTCGAAAGGGTTTAAATTAAACTAAGAGTACGATGCATTCGTTCAAAGTTTATTATTTCGAAACTTTTTCTTTTATCTTTCTTTAAAATCGACTTGAAATGCTTTAGAATTATTTAAGTAAAAATATCTTAATTATCCAAGATTCTGGTTATTAAATTAGCTTGTTAATTTGAAAAAGAGGGGAGTAAAAATTAAACAAGTAATTTAAAACCTTTTAAAATATCTCAAAGATAAAATTCTTTCTCTTTTTTTTTTCTTAGGGATTTAAATATATATGTATAGCACAAAAACGTAGGGTACCATATTTTTTCCTCTAAGCTTCGAGAATAATTTTAAAGACATTGAAAAAAAAATGCTCAAAGAAGTGAATGCCAAAATGCGGAATCAATAAGCAAGAAGAAAGTGGTGGAAGAATGGGGAAACCAAAATTTGTGAATATCTTTAAAAAAAAAAAAGATAAACAAGAGATAAAAAGATGCAAAAATGGAAGCTGTGTCTTTTTTGATTATAGTATCCATAACAAAATAGCAAACCAAAATTTATAAGGTTCTCAAAAATTGCTTTCTGGCCACGAGTTTGAAATGCTTGGTTTAGAAAAGGGGTGGCCAACCCGCGGTCCTTGGACCTTGAACATTTTTGCGACCCGTGAGATTCACAAAATATATTTATTTTACAATGAAGAGATAAATGTAGCCAAAACAAAATATTTTATTTTGATTTATTGAACAACAATGTCGAAGTTTCGACCGATTCTTCCGGCCTTTATCAGGACATGTGTTTTGTTTGCCTCGGGGCTCTTGGCAACTCCTGATATAGGTGAGAACATTCGTCAGTTGACATGACTTCTGGTTCAAGATTGACTGACTGACTGATTGATTGACCACCACTCAGCCAAGAGCCCCTCTAAGCTCAAAGCAAATAAAACACACGTCTGATGAAAGCCGAAAGAATCGGCCGAAACGTCGACAGTGTTGTTCAATAAAGCAAAATAAAAAATTATTTTTCTTTGACTACCTTTATCTCTTCATTTTAAATTATATATTCAGCCACTTCTCCTTACAATATATATATTTTATTTTTTTATTTATAATTTTATATGCGGCCCGCGGAGCAAAGTGTTCCGCAAGATCATTTGGATGGGCCACCCCTGGTTTAGAAAATTTTTGACATGATCGCAATAATTTCTATACATATTTCCAGTAGCGTAACTAGGTGGGGGCGAAGGGGGGCGCTTGCCCCCTCCGCCCCAGGCGCTTCAAGCCTTTGGCGCCCCTCGATACCGAAATAGGCGCCCTAAGGCATCTAAAATATAGCCCAGGTACGGTGATTTTATCATATTCTTTCCATAGATTGTCCAAAAAATTGATAGATTTCTTTAAAATTATATTACAACTTGAAAAACGGCGACCTAGTTGAGCTTCGCCCCCTCCGCCCTCAAAGGCTAGTTACGCCGCTGCATATTTCATATATAGAAAGTAAAAAGGGATTCGAAATTTAATTATAACTGGTCGCACAATAGACAATTCTCTATTACCTTGGGTAATTGAAAGTTGTGTTCTTTGTATTATTTAATTGAAATTATGCGCCAAAACACTAAAAAGAGAGAGAGAGAGAGAGCCCCTTCGTAAGAGGAAGATTACAGGCAGTGGTGGGGAGAATGGTAACGCTCGCTTCAGCGACACTCACACAAATGCACAGACGGAGCGCCTGTACTTTTCAATAGGGCTCATTTCGAGTTGGAGATTTTCAACTGACCAGGATCCAATGGGGCGGGGCATCTCGTCTCCCCTCCACAGCTATACATTTACTCCCCTTCTTCACTAACAATCCAAGAGAACGCATTCTGTTGGCAACAAGAGTAACTAGTGAGCCTACTTTATAAAATCAGGTGTGAATGGTCGGTAATCGAAAGTTGTGTTCTGCGCTTGTCACACCAGATTTTTTCTATCTACATATATTTAGTTTCCGTCGATATATTAGAATTCAAGATGTAAAATTTATAAACATGGGAAAATATTTATATTTTGTTACCATGACAACCATTTCTCCCATCTTTCCTATGAAGTACAAGAGTAAAGTGTGCTTCAAACAATTCTCATTTTGCTCTCAAAATTGTTTGAAGACCAATTTATTCTTGTACTTCATAGCAAAGATGGGAGAAATGGTTGCCATGGTAACAAAATATAAATATTTTCCCATGTTTATAAATTTTACAATTTGAATTCTAATATATCGGCGGAAATTAAATATATGTCGATACAAAAAATCTGGTGTGACAAGCACAGAACACTA
Organism: Euborellia annulipes; assembly: GCA_023213315.1. Lineage (NCBI taxonomy): Eukaryota > Metazoa > Arthropoda > Insecta > Dermaptera > Anisolabididae > Euborellia > Euborellia annulipes. Next base: position 54,826 of record JAKCPI010016390.1, on the reverse strand, counting down.
CTTTCGATTACCGAAGGTAAGAGAAAGTTGTGTGCTGTGCCACCATCACACCAGATTTTTTGTACTCACTGAGCTTCAAAACGTATTTGCATCAAAAATAACGACATCAACATGAATACAATACTTTCTCTCTATATAAATATTGCATTAACATATATATGTAAGAGAAAGTTTTGAAATTTATTAAAATAATAATTTGTTTTGTTCCAACAATCATTACGTGCAAGTACCGTATATAAAAATAAATTAATGTTAAGGAATTCTATTTATAGTCAAGTCATATTTAAAAAGAGAATCAATAATACGAATGAAATGAAATTTACCTTAAATGATTTAGTTGAGTTTAGAAGAAATACGCTTTTTTGAAGGAGCATTTGAGCTGGGACGCGTGCGATCAAAGGAAGCCATGAAGCGTTTGACGAGGGAAATGAATAATTAAAAACTTTAACACAGGTTATTAATCACTCTTTGAATCTCACTCAACTAACGCCTTTCCCGCTTTGCTATTGATGATAAGGCAGATTTGAGCGCCAAAGAACAGCTTCTACCCCCACTCTCCTTATGCCTTATGCCAAAGAGTACACAAAAATAATATACATTTAGAATACAATAATTAGAGATGAAAAATTGTTTTAATTTATATTCATACTATATTATTATAAAATAAATATGATTATTTTTTAAATAACAAAAAATTATTTTTTTTTTTTTTTTAATAAGATTAATTTAATTAATAATGTATTTTATTGTTATTATTAATCATTAAACTAGGTTTCATTGGACGTTTCAGAATTTTATATTGGGATAGGGATGAATTTAAGGAAGGGAGGGTATAATTATTTAATTTCAAATATAAACAATTTCTAAAAGATTAAAAATACTCACGGAAAAAAAAAATAATTATCTTCCCGGGAAATTTAAAAAAATGTTAGGTATTTTTGTTAAATATTTTTTTTTTTAAATAAATAAAATAAATTTGAAAACAAGGCTCAGTCTCTACAAACAAAAAAAAAAAAAAAAAAAAAAAAAAAAAAAAACGAATATATTAGTTGAAAAAGAATTCGGGAATGTCTTCCATAGACTTTTTCGTATACCCTACAAATGAGTCAGTGGCGTAACGCAGACCCCGGGATGCGGGGGGCCCCGGACCTTGGGGACCCACGGGCCGGGCCGGGCTAAATATCTGTAGCTCCGATAAAAACGGAAAAATTTAGATAAAAAAAAAATAATGAAAATTTCTCTTTGGGAGAGCCCGGGGCCCTCAGGGCTCCGATAAAAACGGAAAAAAAACAATGAAAATTCTCTTTGAGAGGGCTCGGGGCCCTCAGGGTTCCTCGATAAAAACGGTAAAAAATTTAATGAAAATTTCTCTTTGAGAGGGCCCGGGGCCCTCAGGGCTCCGATACAAACCGTAAAAAATTTAATGAAAATTTCTCATTGAGAGGGCCCGGGCCCTCAGGGTTCAGGGATATAAGGTATTTTAAAAATATTTTTTTGTATGGTCTAATAATGGGGCCCGAAATAAAGGTTTGCGGGGGGGCCCAGCTAAAAAACGTTACGCTACTGAAATGAGTGATCAATAGGTTGGTCCAAACTTATATGGCAAAAAAAAAATTTCAAATAGAAGTTCTGCTATTTGATCAAAAAAAAAAAATTTTATATAATATTTTATTTCGACCTATCTAATTTTGTGCACTTAAAATTCGCTCTGAACAGGGCTGGACACATTTAGGCCCTGGGAATATCGGTGAGGTAGGTCCACAATATTAAATTTAAAGGAAAAATTACAAAAAAAAAGTACATTGGTAATTTATAAACATTTATTAAAATAATAAAAAAAAAATTTTTTTTTGAATAATTGCAACAAAGTTAAGTAGTAGTGAAGTACATCTCATTTAAGATTCAACGCTTCTACACATGTCATCTGCATGTTTATATTGTTGTCTCGTTAATCAACCAATGAATTAAGCACAATTTTTTCTTATTTTCGATAATTTAAAGGTGCATTCTGTATTTGTTTACCAGAATATAAATACAAATCAAATTTTGAAATTAAAATTTAATTCCCAAAAAAAATTTTTTTCTCAAATCTCGAGGGGGGGGGGGAGGTAATTACCCCCTTACCCTGTATCCGCCCTTGCACCAGAACAGGGAGAATGAGAGATACAAAATTTGAGAATTAGATTGATATTCTAATTGAATAATAAAATTAATATTTGTAATAGGGATAAAATCCGCAAATTAAGAGTCTGAGAATAACCCTGTTCCCACGGGATCTGCGGGATAATCCTAAAAAAAAAAATTATAAAAGAATATCCCGCATCTCTCTAGGGAGGCTTTCTCTATCTCCGCTTTCTAGACAACAACCAGTTTGATTTCAATTAATTACTTCATTAAAAACCTTTTCTATTATTATTAGGGATGTTGTAAAAAATTACTTAAAAATTATGAAAATTTTAAATTGAAAATATTGAATTATAGTCAAAAGAAGATTCAAAGGAAGAGTAATTCAAGAAAACGAATTAAAAATGTGATATTGAAAAATTTAAAGGAGTTAAACCTAAAAGGTTTATTGAAAAATTTAAAGGGACATCAGCCAAAAATAAATACTTTTGCGTATTATCCGTTTATTTGTAAATATTTCGATTCCAGTGAGATAGAATCATCTTCAGTAGAATCAACAGATGTTTTCACTGAAGATGATTCTACTTCACTGGAATCGAAATATTTACAAATAAACGGAAAATACCCAAAAGTATTTATTTTTGGCCGATGTCCTTATAATAAAAGTGATCATCCTTACGGCCATCTACAAACAATCTAAAAAGATATATTTTTAAGCCCTCGGGCCTTGGTCCAGTGCCTTCTGTACCAAGGGTCGCGGGTTTGCATCCCGTGTAATGCGACAATAATTACACTAGTCGACAAGGTTTTTTTCACAAGATATCTGATTAGTGAACCTAGTGCATTTTTTCACCCTGGATTCAGATATGTAGTTAGAATTTTTCCATCAGGCTCAGTTTTAGAGATATAGAGCAAAATAGATTTTAGTCGAAAATGGGCTCTAAAACGGCTTTTATTTAAAATGTTCAAATTATTTTTAACGCGACACCCCGTCAAATTATGCAGATAGTTAGAATACATATAAATTTTAAGTTTCATCCCAATCGGAGGTCATTTAGACGTGCCTCAAACGGCTTAAAGTTTAGAAAAATCGAAATTTTCAAGATTTTTTTGCTTTGGTCACCCCTAATACAATTTTAGAGATCCCTGAATGAAAAAACATATATGTACGATATTCTATAGTTCTTTGGCTTTCTAAAAGCATTCATTCGTAAAAATCTGTTAATTATTAACGAAATTATTAATAAAAACGTGAGCAAAGAAAAAACACAAGTACATTCACTGGACAAAAAAATGGACCTCTTGTTCTTTTAGAAGTATAAAGAAAGATATGAGATTCAAAAAATATTTTTTTTTAATAATATAAATAAAGTTAGGGCCCGTGACCCGATGCTCAGAGAGGATACATTAGCTTCTCGTGGATAGGGTTCGCTTTTTAATTAAATTGAAGTCCATTTTTTTCGACCAGTGAGTGTACTTGTGTTTTTTCTTTGCTCACGTTTTTATTAATAATTTCGTTAATAATTAACAGATTTTTACGAATGAATGCTTTTTTAGAAAGCCAAAGAACTATAGAATATCGTACATATATGTTTTTTTCATTCAGGGATCTCTAAAATTGTATTAGGGGTGACCAAAGCAAAAAATCTTGAAAATTTCGATTTTTCTAAACTTTAAGCCGTTTGAGGCACGTCTAAATGACCTCCGATTGGGATGAAACTTAAAATTTATATGTATTCTAACTATCTGCATAATTTGACGAGGTGTCGCGTTAAAAATAATTTGAACATTTTAAATAAAAGCCGTTTTAGAGCCCATTTTCGACTAAAATCTATTTTGCTCTATATCTCTAAAACTGTGCCTGATGGGGAAAAACTGAATTGATATTTGAATTCAGCATGAAAAATACTTCTAGAATTTCATATCTTCATTCTTGTGAAAGAAAAAAAGTTCATTTTTGTCGACTAGTGTTATGGAAAAAAATAATCGAATATCGATTATGAAAAATAATCGATTATTCCGATTAATCGATTATTTTGATTATGGAAAAAATAATCAATTATGAAAAGAAAATTTTTTGTAAAACTTCAAATTTTTCGTAAAATTTTCATTTTTTCCCTCTCGTGAAAATCATTTGTCTTTTCAAACGCATATTTTCCAAAAATAATCGATAAATAATCGATTATGTTGCGCAGTCCTAATTATTGTACACCGATATGACAACCAGGCAACCAAATAATATTTTAAATTAGATGAAGCTCAGTAACCTTTTTCACAATATTCAATAGGATTCGGACCAAGAGGTTTCATTTCAAAGTCAAAAAGTTTTTTAAAACAAAACTTTAAGAAGTCCTACAGCAACTGGACGAAACAGTGTCTGGGGTCAAATAAAGTTTTGTTTTAAAAAACTCGGAATCCTATCAAATAGAAAAATATATATATTTTTTTTAATTAAGGATTTTTCGGCAACGGAGGCCATTTCTCTATTTATTTCAATTTATTGTTAGCTAATTAAATTGAAATTCCCATGACACGGGATGAGAACCCGTGACCCTTGGTACAGAAGGCCAGCACGCTAACCACTGCACCAAGACCCGAGGGCGTAAAAATATATCTTAACCCATTTAAATTTTTCAATAAACCTTTTAGGTTTAACTCCTTTAAATTTTTCAATATCACATTTTTAATTCGTTTTCTTGAATTACTCTCCCTTTGAATCTCCTTTTGACTATAATTCAATATTTTCAATTTAAAATTTTCATAATTTTTAAGTAATCATTTTACTGGTAAAAAAAAAGCTCGTCTTACATTTCAAAAACGTCATTAATTGAATAACGATGAAAGCTTTTCTTTACGTTCTTGCAATTAGTTTGTCGATTAGATTATTTTCACGATCGGCAAAATGTGTCAGCTGTTGGTGGTTTGGTTAAATCTTGGGTACTAAGTTTTCGAATATTCATCTTACATTCTATCGACCAATTAGCAACTTGTTTGAAGATATTACTGGGAAGAGGCAAAGGCAGTAAGCAACTTTGCAACAATTCCATAACTTGGAAAGCAACTTGTCAGAGGCAAACAAGAAGAGGCATCTCTGGTATTCAAAAACTTTCTAATGGAATAGTGAAGGACAATCAAATGCCAATCCATTATCGTGATAATATTTTTTTTTCTCGTAAATTGATTTGATTCTGAAAAAATGACAAACAGTATTGGTTCAAGTCAAGATAAAATAATTTGTTGTTTTAACAAATTATTGTAGAAAAAATCTGTTGTGACTGGTCGCACACCACACAACTTTCTCTTACTTTCGGTGATCGAAAGTTGTGATCTTGTCACACCAGATTTTTCGTGTCGACATATATTTAGTTTACGACAGTATGGTACATTTGAATTCAAAATATAAAATTTATAAACCTAGAAATATATTTATATTTTGTAAAGGTTATGGAGAAAATACCCCAGCGGTTGCTTTCCACATTAAAATAATTTATTTGGCAAATATTTCGGATTGCCTACGCAATCCATCCTCAGTGCATCAAATTATACAGATGTGGAACGTGTTACAAATGATAAAAATTTGCGTCGGGAAGAATAAAACCAGCGTTGTCGAACACCTTTAGACTTTTATTCTAAGCAGACGTTTCGGTAACCATAACGGTTCCCATCTTCAGTGCCAATGAAAGTTTTTTAAGGTGTCCCTGTCATATATTATAATATTGTAATGCATAGGAAGCATCAGCCTGGAGCGCTCGGCTCTTGCCGAACATTAGAATATTATCATATATGATATGGACACTTTAAAAAACTTTGATTGGCACAGAAGATGGCAACCGTTATGGTTACCGAAACGTCTGCTTAGAATAAAAGTGTAAAGGTGTTCAACAACGCTGGTTTATTCCTCCCGACTCCAATCTCACATACCCAGCATACAATTTAATTTAGATAAAAATTTGCTTTGAGAAGCCATTCTATAAATTAGAGAAGACGTTTTTATTGTGCAAGCCACTGGGGAAAAATTATCTGTAAGTATCAGATATAATTGATTACAATGACTTTTACAAAAAATAATTTTTCACAAACTTGCGCTCGCCAAGCGAGTCACTGTGAAAAATTATTTTTTGTAAAAGGCATTGTAATCAAATATATCAGATACTTACAGATGTAATTTTTCCCCCAGTGGCTTGCACAATAAAAACGTCCTCTCTAATTTATATAATGGCTTCTCAAAGCAAATTTTTATCATTTGTAACACGTTTCACATATGTATAATTTGATGAACTGAGGATGGATTGCGTAGACAATCCGAAATATTTGCCAAATAAATTATTTTAATGTGGAAATCAACCGCTGTTGTATTTTCTCCATAACCTTTACGATTTGTCCAAGTATACTTAACTTCTATTTATATTTTGTTACCATGGTAAGCATTTTTCCTATCTTTCCTATGAAGTACAGTGAGAGTCAATATTAAGTCCCACCCATGCGTTTTCTATTTGTAATTATTTCATTGTTTTTAAAAAAATATTATATATTTTTAAATGGAAACTTTCATGGTTCAAACTTAGAAAATTTCCAACAAAAATTTTCATTTTATTTTAAAAAAACAGTGAAATAATCACAAGTAGAAAACGCATGGATGGAACTTAATATTGTCCCTCACTGTACAATAGTAAAGTGTGCTTCATAAGATTTCAAAATGCCAAAATGAAAATATACATTTTAAAGAGCATCTCAAAAATAATTGATTTTTGAATTTTAATCAAAATCTTTGGAGCGAATTTTGAGAAAATCGAAAAAAAACTGAAAAAGTAAAGTACTAGTACTCTTTGGCCGATTTTGATTAAAAGCTTATTTTCATGCCTCAGGGGGGTGCCTAATTTTTTAAATATAAAATTTCAACTTCGTAGCTCAAAATTGAATCGTAGCTTAAAATTGAACACAGGCAGACAGACCATGTCGCGAAAACGACTTTTTCGGACTCAGGGGACCTCAAATATGTATATGTATGTCCATCAAAATCTCAACATCGAATTTTTAACATGAAACCAATACTTTCTCTCTATATATATTAACATATATAGAGGTAAGAGAAAGTAAAAAATCTAGTTTTGGATTTTTTTTGTTTTTTTCTCTCCTGAGGACATTTTTTTTTTTTAGTCAAAATTCTTTCCTCTCGTGAAAATCATTTGACCTTTCTAACCCATGTTCCCGAAAATAATCGATAATTTTTTTTAAATGTTTATAAATTTTACATCTTGTATCCTAATACAATATATCGGTGGAAACTAAATATATCTAGACACAAAAAAAACAACTTTCGATTACCGAAGGTAATAGAAAGTTGTGTGCTGTGCGACCAGTCATAACATATTTTTTAATATATTGTGAGTAAAGATTCTGCTGTTCTAATTTATCTTTGAGAGATGAGAGATCGATTTCATTTAAGTTAATAAATAGATAAAATTTTGTAAGAAAATCGATAGGAAGAAGAAATTTTTATTTTTAATCCAATCACTTCTAAGGCATGTAATTTCTTTCAAAATATTACTAATTATAATTATTGACCTGTAACATAGATGAAATCAATCTCCAAATGATTCAATAAAAAATTCTAAAAACAATCTCCTCTGTTGATTTTTATATCACTTTCTTCATTAATAATCTAAGACTCATTTGATGTTTAATTTCGTTTAGGCATATATTTTTTATCGATTATACGCTGCGCGTCAATGAAAACGTAACACTTTGTTTCTTGATTATTAAGGAAATTTTTAATTATAGGCCACATTTTGTTATTAATTATTTATTAAAAATATAAATACTATCCAACTTTTCGACTGGTTATTCTGCAGCCGTTATCAAGTACTGTGCACTTGTTCCGACTCAAGTGAACTTTGTTTCTTCTTAAAAAGACCTATTCTAATCTATCTTAATGATACTTTAATTCAAGAAACATTTAATATGAAATAACTTGTACATTTCTAAGTAAATTTAACAGAAATTCATATCATTTTAATAAATAATTAGGAACCGACCGAATATTCGGTTTCGGCCAGTTTCGGCCAAAAATCCTGGTTTCGGCCGTAGTTTCGGTTCGGCCAAAAATAGCCGAAACTTTCGGCCGGTCGAAACCTGAGTCAGAAAAGATTTCGCATGCAAAAAAAAGTTCGAGAAAAAAATTTAGTCTCCCTAAAAAAAAAAAGGTAAAATGATTTTCACGAGAGGCAGAAAAAATTTCAAAAAAAAAAATACAAGTTTCGGTTTCGGTTACGGTTTCGGCCGAAACTAAGATTGAGGCCGAATATTCGGTTTCGGTTTCGATTTCGGCTGAAAATCTTGTTTCGGTCGGACCCTATAAATAATTACAATTTCAATAAAAAAAATTTTTTTATTAACGCCAAATTTCTCAAATTTTAAAACATTTCTGTTTTTCTCTGTCTATTTTATTGGAAATTCTTATAAAAACAAAATTTTTAATTAATATCCAACAAAACATAGAGATTATGTTGGTTTGTCCCTCAAATTGAAAATCGACATATTTTTCTTTATTTTCTTTAAATTGTATTAAATTGATTAAATTTATTTGTGTAAAATTTACTTAGAAATGTATAAGATATTTCATATTAAATGATTCTTAAATAAGAGTATCATTAAGGTAGATTAGAACAGGTCTTCTTAAGAAGAAACAAAATGTTGGGTTTTCTTTGACGCTCAGGGTATTAACATTAGTAAAAATCCGAGTTATGGTCATAGTAGATGAGTTATCTAAGCACATTATAAATGAATAATAATTAAAGCTGAAACATTGATATTTTTCTTCAAACAGTCATGGGCACAAAAGAAAAGAAATTTTTAATAGAAGCTTTAAAAAAAAAATAAATTTAATAACGAATCGACGTTTAGGATTAATGAGAAATGCTTCAATCAACGAATATCAAAAATCAGTTCAGGACGGGAAGTTAAAACAGTGGGGATTAATGATAAAATTTTTTCAGAGTGTAGAAAACAAACGAATTAGTGGGAGGGCTGAAATTTGATTGATACAAATAACCTCGTGTTTATTTATTTGTATCAATCAAATTTGAGCGATACTACGGAGTCTACGGTAGAAAGCTTAAATATGAACAAACGAATTGTTTGTTCCCTTGTTTTTTTTTTGTAAAAAGTGGCCATTACTGGTTGGGTGGTCATAATAGTTGCGCAATTTTTGTCCAATCCAACACAAACTCATCTCACAAATTTGTTATCTTAATTTAGTTAATTCTTAAAAATTAAAAAAATCAAAATAATCAAATTTCCTAATATGAAATTTGATTATTTTGGATTATTTTCTATTAAGAATTACTTTTTAGTAAATTAAAATTAAATATAGAAATTAAACACTCAGGTTATTGTTTCAAAAGTTTGATTAATTAAAAATGAACACTTAATACGTATTTCGACAATTACTAATAAATTTAGAATAAATTAGAATGTAATCCCTTCTGATGATAAGTAATTATCGAAATACGTATTCAGGTCTATTCTCTAAAAACAGACTTTAAAATTTAAAATAAACAAATAGGTGTTAAAAAGTAATGTAAAAACAATCAGCGTTAAAAAATGCTATTCAAAATCACTTCCTTGCCTCAAATAGCTATTCTGTACCTTGCCTCAAATAGCTATTCTGTAAACAAAGATTTAAAGCCAAAGCGTTAACATTTAGTAAATAGTGTTAAAAATTAATGCCATGTCTAGGAGATGCCTTTAATATTTTAACAACGTGTTTAAAATAAAAATGGCGTCCCTAACCTAAAAAGTAAGGCTATAATTTTGATAGCTTTGAAATAAAAGAAAGCAACATGTTAACGTCGCTGTTAAAACTTTGTTTAGAGAATAGCATTTTTTTAACGCTGATTGTTTTTACATTACTTTTTAACACCCATTTGTTTATTTTAAATTTTAACGTCTGTTTTTAGAGAATTGACCTGATTAAGTGTTAATTTTTAATTAATAAAACCTTGAAACAAATAAACTAGTGTTTAATTTGTATATTTAATTTCATTTTACAAAATGTTTCAACGAGAACCAACACTTAAAAATTTAAATCTTAAATAAAAAATCTGGTGTGACTGGCGCACAGCACACAACTTTCTCTTACCCTTCGGTAAGAGAAAGTTGTGCACCGTGCTGGTCACACCAGATTTTTTGTGTCGAGATATATTTAGTTTCCGATAGCACCTTTGTTTCAAACTTGCATTTTAAATGTTGACTGCTTGAAATAAACTATGGTTATTTTTCAAAATTTTAATCTCATATTTGGACATTTTATACACAATATAGAATCGTAAATAAATACAAAATTTCATAAGAATTGGAAAAAAAATTTTAAATGCCTAAAAAGTTCTAAAGGGGACCCCCTTTTGAATCGAAATTAACATACAAATCCCTATAGGAAATTAACATTGTTCCTATGCGAAGATAAGGTGGAAAGGGAATTTAAAAGAGTAGAGAGAGACGATAATGTTTGCAAGTGAGAGAGAGACATATATGTTTTCTTTGAAACAATTAAAGACACAAATAAATTTAAAAAAAATGGGAATTTAAATAATAATTGATTTTTAATCTAATAAAAAGAAAAAGATTTAAATTCCGTTACCATGGCAACCATTTCTATCTTTCCTATGAAGAACAAGAGTAAAGTGGTCTTCAGAAGATTTCAACGGCAAAATGAGAATATACATTTTAAAGGGCATCTAAAAAAATAGTTCATTTATGAATTTTAAAAAAAATCCTTGGAGGGAATTTTGAGAAAATCGAAAAAAACTGAAAAAGTACATCAGTAAAGTACTAGTACTTTTTGGCCGATTTTGTTCAAAAGCTTATTTTGAGATTCTTCAAAGGTACCTAAGTTAAATATAAAATTCAATCCGCTAGCTCAACTCCTTCATGCTAAAAATCTGTCCACACACACATACATACACACAGACACACACACACACACACATACACACACACACACAGACCAATTTGCGGGACCCACTTTTTTGGACTCAGGGGACCTCAAAACATGTATATCCATCAAAATCTCGACATCGAATTTTTGACATGATCGCAATACTTTCTCTCTCTATATATTTCATATATAGGGTAAGAGAAAGTAAAAGTAGTAATAACCAAATGATGCATATGACTAAAAGCTTCACTCGGGGAGTAGTAAGTGGATGAATTCTCGTGCTTTTCTTCCTCGGCATTTCTTCTACTAGCTATATATATGCCTACACGTGTTCTCTTCTTCTTCCTCCTATGACCAGTCGGCATTACGTTTAATTTTAAATGATGATACTGAAACATGTAGAGAAAGACAAAATATTATTAATTTAGACCTATTTTATTTTTTACTTCCTCAGAGATTGAAAGGGGCTTCAGCGACCAGGACCATTTGCGTTTTACTGTCTCTTACCTATATATGTAATATATAGAGATAGAGAATCTATTGCGATCATGTCAAAAAATCGATGTCGAGGTTTGATGGATATAGATGTTTTGAGGTCTGTCTGTCTTTGTGTAACGATTTTAAGCATGAAGGGATTGAGCTACGGGATTGAAATTTTATATTTAAGTTAGGAACCCGCCCAGACACTCAAAATAAGTTTTTGAACAAAATCGACCAAAGAGTACTAGTACTTTACTGAGGTACTTTTTCAGTTTTTTTCGATTTTCTCAAAAGTGACGCTAAGGATTTTGGTTAAAATTCATAAATCAATTATTCTTTAGATTCTCTTTAAAATATATATTCTCAATTTGCCCTGAAAATTGTTTGAAGTACACTTTACTCATGTATTTTCAAATCATTTCCCGGCTCTTCCTTTCATAGAGCCAATATTAAATCCCTATGGGGATTTGCATGATAATTTCGATTCAAAAGGGGGGTCCCTGGTCCCCTTTGGAACTTTTTACACATTAAAAAAAAATTTTCCAATTCTTATGAAATTTTATATTTATTTAGGGCTCTATATCATGTATAAAATATCCAAATATGGAAGTAAAATTTTGAAAAATAAAGATAGTTTATTTATTTCAAGCAGTCAACATTTAAAATACACATAGCCTGTGGAAATTTTTAATCAATTGTACTTATGAAGTGGTCTAAATATATCTCGACACAAAAAAATCTGGTGTGACAAGCACAGTATTCAACTTTCGGAAGGTAAGAGAAAGTTGTGTGCTGTGCGATCAATTTTTTATCATATAATTTTTACAATGGAAATTATTTCATTCCATAGAATGATAAAGTATTTTTTTCTTTGGTCTAGTAAAAACGGCAGATTGCATTTTCGATTAGATATGTATGTTTTCCCCATCATAGGTTTATGTGAGCAAGTAAGATGCTTTTAAGGAGCTCTTGAACCTGTAAGAAAAGGGGGGAGATGTAGAGCATCTGGCCTATTGGTTTACCAAGAGAAGAGATGAGAAGAGAATGCCTTCCGAAGAGGGTCTGATAGAACCAAACCATTCAACGACGCATAATTCAATTGACTTCCATCTTGGGAGAATATTGTATTCGTACACTTGACCTCCCTACAACAAGCCCTGAAAATGTCTCTTAATCTTTACGAATATTTAAATCAATATAAAGAAAACTAAATCAATTTAGTTGTCTATCAAATTAAGAATAGTTTTTATTTTTCTCCATTATTGCTCATATTTTAAAATGCCACTTGATCTTGAGGTAAACACCTTCGATAAAAAAACTCTTTTCATGTTTATCCAATTAAATTTATATTCAGCTGCGTCGTATGCCTTAATTGGTCTTTTAATATTTGGTTTTTAACTTGAGTTTTTTCACACCGCTCGCATATTTATTAAGATTCTCTTTAGTGTATAATTTTTACTTTCTCTTACCTTAGTAAGAAAGTATTGCGATCATGTCATGATTTTGACGGAAATACATGTTTTGAGGTCCTAGGAGACAAAAAGTGGTTTTCGCATGGTGTGTGTATTTGTTTGTCTCTGTGGACGTTTTTAAGCCTGAAGGACTCTATAAATAGCGTTGATAGATTCGGAGGCTGAATCGATTTTTGATTCTTCGATTTTAAAATCGAAACCAGATAATCGATTTAAATTAAACCTGATGGTGATATGCGGTTCCTCAACTGAGAGGCAATAATTTCTGCATGTGAGAAAAGCCGCTCACAAGGTACAGAAGTAGCAACAATAGAAAAGATTCTGAGGGTGACCTGCCAAACATGAGGGTACTCTCTTTTGAGTGACTGCCATGACCTCAAGGGGTTCGGGTTGGACTTGCGGTCTATAGGAGGTCGGTTTAAGTACTGCCTTAGCTCTGGCTGCCCGCCTGCACGGTGCAAGTCAGTTTTTCGTTGGTAGCCCGCACGAAAATTCAAATAAACTGCTAATAAGTAAAATAGAAAATCGATTTTTTCAAAACACTGACGATTCGAGTTTGAATCGAATTCGATTCGATTAAAATCGAAATCGAATCGACCAATTCTAGTATAATAATAATAATATATCCAAATATGAGATTAAAATTTTGAAAATAATAGTATGTATGCTGTACTATACATTTAAATTTTTTTTTCATTGCTTTTTGAAAATGATATCTTGAAGGGGGCCACCGTTCTGGTCAAAACATTGGGAGAGTCGAAATCTGAAGTTTTGGACCAATTTAGCCTATCGATTTTGGCGATACCATCGTTCTTCGGCTGTTCTAGAGTTTTCGGACGATCAGTATACACCAAGGAAATGAGATATAACCATAAAAAAAAAAATTACAGGGTATATGAACTCAGTTGGAAAGCAAATTTAGCCATCGGGAGGATTGGACCCGGATTTGGCGCCACAAATTCCTCCGTCAACCTGGTGCAATCCAGTTGGCATAGTTGAGACGACCTCAATTTTAACTAATTTATAAATAAGAAACTATATATAATATTTAAGATATTATATACATCGCGTAGGTAAGCCGCAAAAAGGAGATTTATATAATTAGATATTACTTCATGTACCCGAAAAAAGATATAAGGGTGTTAAAATTGAGGTCGTCTCAACTATGCCAACTGGATTGCACCAGGTTGACGGAGGAATTTGTGGCGCCAAATCCGGGTCCAATCCTCCCGATGGCTAAATTTGCTTTCCAACTGAGTTCATATACCCGAATGCCGTGCTGTGGTCTAGTGGTAAGGGCACACTGAGCGCAAATCGGTGGATCTGTGGTTCAACTCCCAGCGGCACACCCTTATATCTTTTTCGGGTACATGAAGTAATATCTAATTATATAAATTACAGGGTGATAAATCTGATTGATTTAGCTGAATGATTTAGAGTGGCCAGCGCTCTCGCCAGACTTAGCACTCTATGATTTTTTTTTATGAATATATTTCAAATCCTTGGTGTCTATCAATTGTACAAAAACCCTGGATCAGCTGAAGAACAATATTCGTGATGTTATCCCCAAGACCGAAACGGAAATGATGTCCAAAGTGGTCCAAAACTTCAGATTAAGCAGAACGGTGGCCCCTTCAAGATATCATTTTCAAAAAGCAATGAAAAAAAGTTAAATGTACCAATATATATATAAAAAAAATTTTAAATGATATCTCCTGCTTTTTGTTCAATCAATTTTTAAAATAAGGACGTTCCCTCGCCGCACCCTGTATTAAAGAGAATGAAAATCGATTTCATGTTTGGGAATAACATTTGCTAGAGTATTTAAAATTATTTTACTTTTTATTAAATATTAAACAAATCAACTTAAAAAAAATTTATTGGGACCGCGGTAACCTCTGAGATAAGCGCTCAATCTTCTATAACCCAAATCTTATGGATCAAAGGGTTATTATTCATAATATCACAACTTCACTTAGTTACTCTTGTAAACATTTAATTAAAAGGGTGGCTCTAAAAACGCAACGTATTTAGAGTCACCCCTTTAATTATATAATTTGTTTAATTGCTTTTTCGTTTTGCAGATGTTCCAATGGATTTCTCCCGAAATCCAAGTCCTGGGAGGGATAACTTTTGCAGTGACGAAGAGATAGATATTGTAGGTGAGCAATGTAATATGGTACCTCGGATACAATAGAATAAACTTTTTGTTCTTGTGTGAATTTCTATTGCAATAAATTCCACTGGAAACAATCAAAAGGAATTTTGCTCCAGTTATAAACATTTTATATAATATAAGTGCATTGACATTCCTTTTTTATATAATCGTCTCCTCTTTGAGCTTGCTATGACAATAAGCTCTTGTATATATTTCACTTTTCAAGTTCTCTCAATAATAGATTGACATTTTGAATCAAGAGTTAAAGTATAAATTATTCCAAGCGGAATCTTTATAGTCTTAGACTCCTAAGTTAGCTAGTTTGCAATGGAATTTTATCTCAATAAAGCTTTGGAATGACAAAGTTTACTTAGAAAGATATTTTCCTTTCATAATGATTTGTGAAGCTTAAATAAAAAGGACAGTTTGAAGCTTATTTAAAGACAGTGAGATGTAAATTAAAAATTTATTCGTTTTAGATTGAAAACGAACTAATTCTTTAGAAATGTCAATCGTTGAGTTAAGAGCTTTGTAAATAATTTAATGTTAAAAAAATATAAAATGTATATAGTATAAATTAATTTTCTTTTATTTTATTTATTTCCTCATATTTAAATTTAACTAGACTAGGGTGATCAAACGTTTTGGTTTGAAGTACAATATTTTTTTGTCCCTAATTTTTTTTTTTATCGATTAAGGTCTTTTTCGGCATCAGAGGCCATTTATTTATTTCAATTGATTGGTATCCAATTCAAGTGAAATAAATTTTACGAACCCGAGACCCTTGGTACAAATGACCAGCATGCTAACCACTACATCAAGACCTAAATTTTGTAGATATAAATCTAAATCTTTACAGATGATAAAGCCCCAATTTCAATGAAATTCAAATATAAATGGGCCAATAACGCAGAAAACGAGAAAAATAAAGGCAAGGTGTGAGAATATCTGAATGTTTAAGACCTTTTATTCATGGCTACTTTTAAATTCAATTAATTTTATCATTGTTCACACAAGGGCAAAATAGAATCTACAATAATTAATTGCTTAGACCAATGGTTCTCAAATTGTGGTACAATAGGTGCCACAAGTGTCTCATATGCTCGAATGTGGAGTCTTGAGCTTAGTCAACCAAAAGAATATTAAAATTAAAAAAATAGAACCTTTTATAAGTTGAAGAGAAGTTGCTGTTGATGTTATGGAATGGAAAAGAGCAAGTACGGGTGCAGCAAATAAAGAGAGGCTTTGAATGCCAAATGCCGAAAGGGAGACGTTTCGGACAAAATTTTATTCTTCTTGTAGACCTTATAAACTAATTAGGCACAAAGTTGTCGTTGTTGAAGCGGCACGAATTTGTGCACATGTATATTTTTTTTATAAATACAGGCAAGTGTCAATGTATCGTGAGAGTCTCTTATAGACTCTCTCTAAAAAATATACATGTGCCACAACAACAATGACAACTTTGTGCCTAATTACTTTATAAGCCTACAAGAAGAATAAAATTTTGTCCGAAACGTCTCCCTTTCGGCATTTGGCATCCAAAGGCTCTCTTTATTTGCTGCACCTGTACTTGCTCTTTTCCATTCCAATATAATCTTTTGTTAATGCAACTGAAGAGGAAAAGCTACACAATTCCGTCTCCTAAGTATTTTAGTTGCCTAAGCTCAAGGCTCCACTCTCGAGGACATCATGCCGCGATTGTACGGCCTCTGCTTGGATGATACGAAAATATTCCAATATTAGACAGATAGGCTCATGTTTTTAAAAAGGATGCCAATTCTGATATATAAATTTTAAGAACGTAGGGAACCAAACTATTAGCTTAGACCAGTGATTCTCAATTCCTAAAGTGTGTCGTCAAATTTTTGAAATGTATTGTAAATAGTAAAAATTATAATGCTTTTTTTTATACCGAGTAAAGTTTAAATTAAAAAAAAAAACAACCGAAAAAAAAGATCGAGACTTGAATATAGGGGTGTTCGATTATGGATAAAAAATTATCGATTATCGATTATGAAAAATGATGGAATATTCCGATTAATCGATTATAGGAACCGGATAGACGAAAAAATAATCGATTATGGGGAAAAAATCGATTATACCTTTTTTTTTCACTTGTAAAATTTCAATTTATTCCCTCTCGCGAAAATCATTTGACCTTTTTTTTAGTATACGAGTCTCATCTCAACTTTTCAAGCGCATATTATTTCCCGAAAATAATCTATTATGAAAAATAATCGAAATAATCGATTAATCGATTATTTTTTAAGAAAGTAATCGGTGAATAATCGATTATTTTGGGCATCCCTAATAGTATATATATATATATTATTTTATTTTAGATTCAAAATTATTATCATAAACTATTTTACACAGTGTATTATAGCTAAGTTAACAACTTTTAAGCTTGTCTTTTTCTTTGTGTGCTTGAAATCGTTAAAAGTGCCGGGATAAAAAAAAGGTTGAAAATCACTGGCTTAGACAGTTCGTAAGGCCCTTTAAACAAAGTCCATTTTTCATTTAAATTTAAATATTTTAAACACAATTACACATAGAGAAAAAAATTAGAACAAAAAACTCATTCATAATAAAAAATGTGCCTTATTTTAAATTTCCCAAAATGAACGAATTTGGGGAATTGGAAAGCAATAGGATAAATCTTTCATTTAATCATTTGTTGTAACATAATCTATTTAGTTTACATATTTATTTAAATTAATTTTCTTTTATTTTTTTGAATATACTTGTTAGGTTGGGAAATATCACATAGATTACGGGACAACGTTACTTTCAATTATATGCGAATTACACTTTCTCTATCGTCGTCGCCTTATCTCTTTCTTTGGTTGAAAACAACTATCATTTTCTGGTAATTTCGTGATTAGCCAAACAGTTGAGGATGACAAAGTACAGGCCAGGTCATCTAGCCTTTGGTATTCTCACACCGAAAACCGGCATCTTTCCTTAATTTTAACTATTTTAAATTTCAATAGAGGAAAAAATAATGTCAATAAACACTCTGAGTATTACCTGATGACTGTGAATGAGTTTTCCGACTTAATTCTTTCATTTCATGTTACTTTTTCTTCTCAAATTTCAAGCGCTAGGCCCCTCCAATCTGTCTCGTTTAATTGTGAATGCCGACCTTAAAAAACAAGGAATGAATCAAAGAAAGAAGTAGAAGATAATACCATTAATTTATAAAAAATATTATAAGGTTTGTTCGTTTCACTTGTGATGGTAAAAAATGCAAAAAATGAAACAAACAGAATACAGGGTAAAATGTGTAAATTATACTGCAATGGCAAACGAAACGAACAGGCCTATAATTTTTAATTTTTGTCCCTTTTTTATATTTATATATTCCAAAGAATTCACCGAAGGCATTAGTTGAAACAGTTTTAAATTTAATTAAATTATCATCTAATTATAGATAATTTAATTAAATTTAAAAATGTTTCAACTAGTGCCAACGGTGAATTCTTTGGATTATATTATTGTCTCTTTTTTTCATTATAATTTTCAAAATATGATCACCCTAATCTAGATTCAAGACAAATATAAATAGAATTATTTCAATTATGTATTTTTAAAAATTTTGTGATATTTATATGTAATATAAGCTCTCTAAAAAAAATGTTTGCAATTAGCCTGTAACGTATCTGAGCCAAATAAGTCCCGGTTCCAAGGGGGGTTGGAAAGTGTCTCCATTTGAGTACGCCATTGACGGGGACAAATCAAGGGAAGAGCGCCTCATGGTTAAATATAGATTATCGAAAAATTGATCTGACACCCCCACCCCTTTCCCCGAATTTTCTGATTACATGCATGTTCGTTAATTATATTTTATTCTATTATTTTTTAATAAATCAATAATATTTTGTTCATTACGTTATTCAATTAAATAAATACAAATAAACTGGTTAACATGAAAAATAAACTAATATAATTATTCAATTGTACAGCCGGCGCCACAAGTGACTGAGCTCGAGAGCCTTGAGTTTAGTCAACCAAATCAATATTTTTAAAATAAATAAATCAACTTTTTTTGAAGGGAAAAGCTACTTTTAGGAAAAAACACTTCCGAAGGCTAAGCATTTTGGTTGCCTAAGCTAAAGGCCCCACTCTCGAGCACATCAGACACTTTGTGGACCCGATTGCACTTACAAGGGGAGTGTACGGCCTTCCTCTCACCGGTTTGAACGAAAAAATTTTTATATTTAGTATTTAATGAAAAACAAATTCTGTTAAAGCGAGAGAGAATGCGCTTCTCAAGAGTATGTCTAAAAAAAAATGTTAAAGATTTGCCACCATGTCTTAAGCCGTTGCGAAGAATTATATTTCTAATAGGATTTCTAATGATTTCTTTGCTTTTATGATCAATATCATCCTGCATCTTGCAAATGCACTACAGATTATAATTATTAATATTAAAATTTTTTAATATGTAACGTTTGTTGAAGAATAAAAAATACATGCTAAGCAAATTTCTTTTATATGTTTTCGCTCTTTATATATTTTGACCTTTATGTATTATTTACAATTAATGCTAGTATGTAGAGGAGGAACTGTAGTAGAACACTACCAAGCTAGCCAAGGCTTTTAGAAATATGCTTCCTCGCAACGGCTTAAGACATGCTGGCAAATCTTTAACATTTTTTTTTTTTTGGACGGACCCTTGAGAAGCGCATTCTCTAGCTTTAACAGAATTTGTTTTTTATTAAGTACTACACATAAAAAAAATTTCGTTCAAATCGGTGAGGGGAAGGCCGTACACTCTCCTTGTTAGAGGGGCCTCATTTGAGCGTCTTATTTGGTGCTAGTTTTCTAAATAAGACCCTTTTTCTTTTTAAATTTACAAATTATCAAGTTCAGTAAATGCTTGATTTTTGAACGATTTGAGTTAAATATTATTAAAAACAAGTTCATAACTCAAATACAGCCTTATTTGGCTCAAGTACATTATAAATATTTTTATTAATTAATTTTATAGTAAATTTTTTTTTTTTTTATCTCAGAAATTCTGTAAATGAATATTCTAAAAAATGAAGATAGAAGTGGAAAAATGGTAATAAATTTATTATTTTAAATAAACTGAGTCGAGTGAAGAGCAGAAAGAAGATGCTTTTTCGCCCTCTCCCGATAAATTTGTTTAAAGACTTCTTTTTTTTCTGTTCTTTTTTTTTTAAGCGATCTATAAGAATTACAGACGACTGGTGGTTCATATTTCCTATATGATTATGTTTCAAGTCGCCAGTATCAATTAAATATATTTAATATTTAAAATAATTTCTACTCCATATGGTTCAAATAAATTTTTATTATAGCTTATGATGCGAAGCAAACCAGGGACCCTTGGAAAGTGAACTGAAACCCCCTTGAGTAAAGAAAAATCTATAACCGTTTAAAAGAGAGAATGACTCATAGCTCACTCCCGAGAAAATCATAAAAGGGTATACCAAGGTTGGTAAATCTGACACTCGAACATCTGATTATACTTTTTAAATTAAAAAAGATTTGTGACGTTGTTTAAAAACGTCCCAATTATTTTATTGAGAAAAAAAATCACGGCAATAATGATCGCTAAAAAGGAATTTGTCAAAATCGAGGGAATCACGTGACAATTTAAGAAGGATAAAAACCCTTAATTTGACAGGAACACGTGGCCACGTCGGGGTGGTCAGGGAAACGAGTCTCTTTTTGGTTTGTTAACGTCAAAAAGTCAGCCAATCCATCAACATGATTCAGATTCTTAACTTTGACACTTAGCAATTGATTTTACTGTTTATTTGATAATTATCCAACTATTCAGCACTCGAAAATGAATCCTTTTAGTAATTAGCAGGAGATAATTGAATTTAGGAAGGTCACGTGCTTGAGATAATAACAATAAATTGGAGTAACAAAGGCGCCAAGCTTGGAATTACAACAAGTAGTTTATCCCTTGAAAAGCCTTTCATTTTCTGACGCCTCCCATCTGAGCTCAAATCCGATTATTCACTCTAATAGCTTCTGATTATTCATGATTGCATCAAAATTATTAATTTCGAGTAATAATGAATAAACAAAAAGTTTTTTTTTTTTTTTTTATCACTAACAATAGTAAAAATGAACGTAAAAGGTGTGACGATTTTGACGAGATTCAATTTTTGAGTGGATTAATACCCATAATTATGGTCGAATTATTCTAATTGGGGTGTGGTGTGCATTTCTGAAAAGAGGAATGGGATCGCTCTTCTTAGAGAACCCCGTTTGCTATGCTGCTCGCGTTTGCTCGGCTAAATTGGGTTATAGGGCTGAATCGAGAGTATTAGGCTATTGTCAGTATTAAATGCAGTGATTTAGCCCTTAACTCAATTTGTACTGGTTGGGTTAACGAAACTAGTGTGTCTATCCTACCCCAGTAAATCGAATTATTCACTGTTATTACACTCAATTACTGTTTGATTCAATTTGCCTGGGGATTAAATGAGAACGCTTTTATAACTCCCTCACAGCAGACCCCACCACCCATCAGGTGAGGGAGGAGCCCCGAGAAATTCAGCAAGAAATTGCTTTCAACATTAAATCATCTTTTATTTTGAGAATTTTTTTTTTTTTTATCTCAACCTTTCAGTCTTTCAAGGAATTTAAGTTTTAAATTACAGTAAGAGAGAGAGGGATGGAGAGTTATCCCTTCCATCAACCGGATATTCCTCGAGAAAAAAAAAACAAGATACCTCTTTTTTAATCAATAGACACTCGAGGGGATGAAAATAATAAAAAAAAAAATATTAGTAGAATGAGAATGAAAATGGAGGAACATTAATAAAGCTATTTAGTGGATTAGATGATTTCTTTCTTAAAAAGAATGACAACCAGGGCCGGCCAGAGTTTATTTGGACCCTGTTATGCATTAGTGTGTCAAGCGCCAGCTACCGAGTTTTGAGAAAATTAACATTCAAGTTTTTTTTTTCATTGGATTATATATAATTTTTTTTGTCAATTGTGCAAGTAACATTAAATATAAATTTTTTTAGGACATATTTCATAAAAAATACTATTAATTATATAGCATTTGAAACAATATTCCGTGCTTAACTCAATTTTAAATTTTTTTGGCGCTTGACACACTGTTGCATAACAGGGTCCATTTACCGCTCTAAGTAAATTTTTTGTTTAATGTAGAAAGAGGCTATGTAGAATTGAATAAAGGATTGAAGAGAAAAGCAGCCAGGCAGGGAGCCTCTATTAAATTAAATTCCCTTTACGCAAAACGTTTCGGTCGATTTAATCATGCCATCTTCAGTTGTATTGGAGTTTTTTAGTAAATAGAGTTGTCAACAGTCTGTTCATAAGCTTATTAATTTTACAATAGCCTATGTGTATAAATAACAATGTAAATAATTGCATATGATGAGAGTCTTTACGAAGAGAATTTCGAAAAGTTGACATTTCGAAATTCTCTTCGTAAAGACTCTCATCGTAAACATGAATCCAATATAACATTGTGATGTTGGCGATTTTCTTTCGATCTGTGTCTTGAGCTGGGCAAGATTTGTTGGTCGAGCCACCTGGTTTCAACAGAATGCAGCCACTTCATACACTGCCCAACAGTCAGCATTGAGATGTTTGTTTGGAGATGGCATAATTTCAAATAATACCGATATCGCTTGGTTTCCTGACCTTTCATTCCGTGACTTCTTTTTTTTATGGAGATCTAGTTTCCAAGAAGCAGTGGAGCGGTTATGATCGCGCGGTTGGTAGTAGGCATTTTACCGCATAATTTTAAGGTTTCTAGTATCGTTCGGTCGTGACCTTTCAGACCTGCGAATGTCTTAAGTCTGACTTCTTTTTACTTTTGCCATACTAGACTAACCTTGTCCAGCTCAAAATCGCCAACATCCCGAGATGAACATTTTTGCGGCCCAGTCAACATATCCGAAGCAAAGTAAAAATAAAATAGAAATATGAATTTAGAAACGAAACCAGCATATAAAATTATATAAACTTTTTTGTTTTGCGGCCCACCTAAAGTTAAGCATTGTTTATTTGGCCCAAGTTAGCCAGAGTTTGACACCCCTGACTTAGATGTACGGCTAAATGGACAGTACTTAATTTGAAATCATTTTTAAAAATTGATGCCTAAAGAGGACTCCACTATTGTAGAACATATTTTTTTTAATTTACAGTGGACCTCGCTTAACGAGCATAATTCGTTCCAGAATCATACTCGTTATGCGAAACAATAACATTCTCACCACAGACTGATGTAACATGCGTACAATTCGGGACTTCCCCTCTCCTCGCCACTCGTTATGCGAAACGACGTTCATTAAGCAAGTCATTCTTTTACAATTTGTTATGCCCGTTATTCAAATACTCGTTATGAGAGGTCGTCTCAAGGTCTTTTTTCGGGATCTGAGGCTATTTAGAGCCTGTTGCTAATTTTAAAAAAATTTCATCGCTTGGTGGAATATATTTTCAGCATAAAAAGTTTTGTTAGGTTTTCTTTATTTTCCTTAATTACTTGAAATTTTCGCTTTTTCTGCACCATCATGTATATTTTAGAGAAGAAAAGAGATTACCTTGAAATGAGAAAATGTAATATGAGGAAATGTCCAGTGTAGATAAGGTTGAAGCTTCCAAAAGCAAAAAGGGCAGAGCCGTCGTTGTTTGATAAAGCGGCGATAGAAAGGCGAGCGATGGTTAAGAGTTAAGGACTCTTCTCCATGGATGGAATGCATCAGAAACGCCAGGGAAGCGATGGCTCTCGGGGCACTAAGCTGCAAGAATAAAAACAATAATAATCTTAAACAATTAATAAAACTATTTTAAAATATATTTTATGACCGGAACGGGATTGTAAACGACAATTTTAATAAAAGTTGACATTCAATTAGACAATTATAAAGGGTCATTCCATGTCAAATCAGCCATGTAACCCACCATCTCAGATTTGGATGAAATTTTTTTATTTGTTGCTTTTACCATCCTTAGTAAGAATCCAAAATTATATTACAATATTCCTAATACTTTTTGAGAAAAAAAATCTTAAAGTTAAAAAAAATGGGCTTGGCAATCCTTTCCGAGACTCCTAGTTGAAGTGATATTTTTTAGAAAATAAATCATAACTCCCTTTAATATTGAGATGATGGCTGAACTATTAACAGATACGAGTAGGATGGCAGCCAGGAAAGAAATCAGACAAAATTTATTCAATCTTCCTTCCGATTTGCGTCCTCAAAAAAAAAACTACCCAAAATCAGTTTTTATCAAAATTTTTGCAACAATGTTCAAATCCACTTTTAGGTCAAAGTGGTTGTAGATAATAATGTCATTTTAATTACTCATTAAGATATGAATTTTAAAAGATTGTCAAAGCAAAACAGTGGTTTTTTGAGTGATTATATATTAATCGGAAAGGCTTCCCAAGCTCATTTTTTCCAACTTTAAGATTTTTTTTTCTTAAAAAAATTATCATTACTATGGTAAAAGCAACAAATAAAAAAAATTGCATCCATATCTGAGATGGTGGGTTACATGGCTGGATGATTTGACATGGAACCATAAGAAACCATTTTAGCCGAGAATGGAAAATAAGTGCAATTGTTTATAATTTCAGCTAATAATCTAAAAATTAAAACAAATATTTTAAATATAAATAAAAATAAAAATTTATATTTTATTTATTTTTCCCCATACCATACTGCTTTCGACCGCTAATGCCGCTAGACTTCCTCAATGAGGGGGATGTCTTATCTGGGAGTGCACACCTGAATCCCTAGATATCTCTGCAAAAGTCACTAAATGATTCATATCCCGAAACAGTAAAAAAAAGTATTAAATAGGTGTGTGCACAATTCTACGTTAGAAGCGGCCTGACACAGACATCTGTCACTTGAGACCACGTCTAATGGAGAAAACTTTGTAACATTGTTTTAATAAAAAAAGATAGAATTCTCTTCTATGTTTAAACCACAAAAGTTTCCATTTAAAATTTTCCATAATTTTTTTAAAACAATGTAATTATCACATGAGTAGTTTAATATTGGAAAACACTGTATGCTATGAAAACTTTGTCTGTTACCAGATATAAAAGCTTCTTTTGACTTCACTATTCTTTTTCTTCGTTATCAGAAAATGACTCTTGTGAATTTATTATAATTTAATGGAAAATGTCCAAAAATGTCTTCTCCCAAAGATGATATTCATTATAATGGCTGGAGGCTCCGCTGGATCTTAGTGATATTCGATTAATCCCGAATGATTGTGTTGCCTTTCATTTTAAAGAGATCCTAGAGGATTATCTCGATGCCATATGCCGAGTGTTATTGCAAGGCTGTAATAAAATATAAAAATTTCCATTAAATAAAGGAAACAGAATAGAAAAAGAAATGTCACAAATCTTAAGCTCGAGTATTTTTCCAAGATACTACACTTATTAATCCACCCTCGTATATAAATATACCAAATAGGATTCTTATTCTTGACAGAATTGCTGTTATAATTTGTTTTTAATTACAATATTTTATTATTATGACTTCGAAAACAAGTTCCTCTAAAGTATGGTATAGACCAGGGGTGGCGAACCTTTATAGATCAACCCCTTTTTTTCTGAAAAAATGTTTAATGAGGCCATAAAGGTGCCATCAAATACTTCATAGTGAACTTTGTTATTTTGAACTAAAATGCAAACCGTTTTGACTGGTGGTGTGCCCAAAATATTGTGCCGCATGCCATCAATGCCATGCGTTCGCCATCCCTGGTATAGGATCTTAATAAAATTGTACTGGAATATTAAATAATAGAAAATCGACCCCAGATGGCAAGTCGACATATGGAAAATTGTCAGAAAGGGCTATGGACGACTAAGGACAAAGTGGATTGGAGGAGTATGAAAGAGGCCTTCATTCAGGAGTGGATGGCAACAAACACTCGGATCAGGACTGTAGCCAGGAGGTGAAAATGGGAGTCCAAACCCTCCGAAATCCTTCTTCTTCTTCTTTCCTAGCCTTATTCCAGCAGTGCGGAGTCGCCTGAATGGGTTTGTTGCGACCGGAAGAGATAGAACAGGCCGGCCCGTCTTATGGTCTGACGCCTGTTGAAAATATAGAAGGGTCAGACATCTAAAGAACAGAAGGACTGCCAGTCATAGTTCGGGGAGCTCGTGGTTGCATCTAAGTACACAAAAGAGCATAAAGTCATATTAGTGGTATTCATGATCTTGTGTTTTGTCCTAAATGTCTTAAATCGTAAACAGTTTAGCACAAAAGTTAACAAACGGACCAAAAATAAATTTGTCCTATGTCGTATTTGATGAGATTCGGTGAAATCGAACAACATTCATAACCTACTAAAAGTCTTTTTCTTTTTAAAATTGTCTCACATATCTCATTCATTTTTATTTTTAAATAAATAAATAAGAGAAACAAACAAAACAAAACACAAACTGCACAAACACTTTTTAGGTTAGAATATAAGTATGACATTTCTAAAGGCGGGATTGGGTTTACAACATACGACACCGATATAACAGACCTGTGGCCGTCGTATGTACTATTTAGCAATACGAGAGGTAAATGTCGTATATCGTATACTCAAATAAGACATAGGAGACGATAGGACGTCGTATATACAAGATCATGAATACCCCTATTGACTTTGAAAGTCATATATTTTACAAAATGTCTATCAAAGAACACAAGAGGGCTTCCAATGACCGAAGTCTAGCCATGATGGTCGCACAGTCGACCGAAACGTCGCTGTAGGTTCGAACTCAATAAAGAAATAATCACAGTTGCCTAACCATTTATCATGCTACATATTGATTCATCTATTCGCCTCTATCTAACAAAGCTGTGTGTTATTTATTGGCCAGGCCAAACATCCCATGACCCCCAGAAATCGTACCCAAGATCTCTAGCCTTTCCGTCCTATGTCTGATTCAAATATATAAATCTCGAAAATATTTATCTATTCTCATTTTTTTTGTTTCAAAGCTCATGCTATTTAAATCGTTTTATAGTTAAAAATATTTAAAACAAGTTCAAATATTATTCGACAAAGTTACAAACACAAGGATTTAATAAATGTTGCATATATCTATATAATACAATAAAAGAGTGGGCTTTGGTAAAATTATTCGTACCTTAGAAAAAGTCAAAAGTAAAATCCTAATTATTGCTTCAATGTGTGTATGATTTTTTTCTTTTCTTTCCTTTCTGCGTCTTCAACATTATCTTTTCAGTCTGTTGATTAAACAAAAATGGTATAAGAAGTTTGTATTATTTTTTAAGAAAAAAAAAATTAAACCAAAACAGTAATAAACACCTCCAAAATCTTGAATTATAGTAATTTTTTCTCTTTTTGCCCCATGAATGTCATCTTCTTCGAAATTCATCCTCTATATCTTATTCAGCTTAATCATCATCATCTCTTTTTATATTGTTATTAGTTTAATCCAAAGGCGTTATAGGAGGTGAGACATTATTCTAATGAAAATAACAAATACAATGATAAAGAGATAAGAGGTGATTCACATGTGTTCTTCACTGAAACTCAGAGAAATGTTCAAGTGAGTAATCAAAAGAGCTTTGAGTTGAAACCTCTTATATTATCTTTAGATATATTTAATGATCTTTTAAAGTATTGAACGAATGATGGAAAATAAAATTCTCTATTTGAATGTTTGAATAATTATTTTTCATTGTTAAACCTGTTCCTATTGTAATCCTTTTGTGTTCCTCAATTTTGAATAAGATTGGTAATTTAATCGTTGATCTGGAATCTGCTGTTTTGTTTTGATTCAAGTGTTTATCCAGAAGATGATATCTGAAAAATTAATTTATATAAAAATATATACATAAGAAGGTGTTTTTATAATTTATTTTATTAAATTCTAAGGACAGTCGACCAAAAAATAAATACTTCTGCGTATTATCCGTTTATTTGTAAATATTTTGATCCAAGTGATATGGAATCATCTTCAGTACAATCAACAGATGTTTTGCAAATCGTTACTTTCTCCAATCCAATTTATAATTACTCAGCTATTTTGTCATATTGTATGGGAGCAAAACATGCAAAACATCTGTTGATTGTCCTGAAGATGATTCCATATCACTGGGATCGAAATATTTACAAATAAACGGATAACAGAACTATTTATTTTTTGGCAGACTGTCCTTAGAATTAACAAACAATTTATTTTATTGTTGGTTATTAGGGTGGTCCAAGCTTATATGGTAAAAAAAAATAGAAGTTCTTCCTCCCTTTGTTTTGTTACACCTACCCAGTGCCTTGTCAGGATATTAAGTAAAATACGTAAATAATGAATCAAAAGTAAGGTTTTTTTGATTTAAAATATTATTTAACGAAACTGACCTGTAACAAAAGAAAAAACAAAACAAAATCAAGCATTTTTTTCAGAAAATTTTCAAAAACAATACTCAATTGAGCACCCTCTTCTTGAAATTTTACAATGATATTACTATGGATACATGTTACAAATTTATCGGATGGTGAAAATGAAAAACAAAAAAAATTTTTTTTGGACCACCCTATTGTTTTTTAAACATCTCTTTTCAGTCTTTAGCATGGCATTGGAAATTAAATATTAGTCAAAATCAACACCAATGCCAACTGGTTAGTTATATAGCAGTAATTAAAAAAAAATTAATTCATAACGATATTTTCCATTAGTGCAGTTTAATACAATAATAAACATTATATTTTTTCTATATTACCTAAAATAATAAATAAATGAGTGTCACCTGGTCAGGTTATATTTATGTGTGGATTTCATTCAAAGCAAGCATTTTAAATCAAAGCTTTTTTAGATTAATACGAAGGAAGAGAGGATGTCAGCCAAACAGGAGAGCCTCTATCGTATGAAAATCTCGATCTAAGAAGACGTTTCGGCTTTAATTACATAATGCCATCATCAGTTCTTAGGAGCTGAAACGAGCATAAATAAAAATTATAACACAACATAAAAATTTTTTGAAATTATAGAAACATTAGATCTTACAATATTGGCAAACTCAAGGTATACATAATTGAGATGCAGATAGAGTTGTTATATTTAAACATATACAAAATTTTCATATAAGGTGACTTATGCTCTCAGTTCATCGACATCGTTTAAGTTTTTTACATTAGTAGGCCTACAACTTAATACGTCTATTATCTTTAGACTTTAATTTTCTTGGATTCAATTTTCTACTAAATATTTTGAAATAACTCTTCAGGTTATTTATGAACATACAAAGCAAGAAAGAATTGTTTTTTTTTCATGTCAAATATTAGATATTTGATGGAAATACACATTTTGAGGCCTCCTGATTCAGATAAATGGTTCTCGCGGTCTGTCTGTGAACAAAATAAAGTATGGTGGAAATGAGCTTCGAGGATGAAATTTGATATTTAAGTTAGATACTTTCAAGAGAGTAGAAAATATGTTTTTAAATAAAATCGGCCAAAAATACGTTACAGAAATTGGCTCTAACGATTTCGATTGAAATTCATAAATCAATTATTTTTAAAAGGATAAATAAAACAGCTATGATTATTTATTTATTCCCCAGCGACGTTTAGGTCGACTATGCGAACATCTTCATGCTTCAGTCAATAGAAACCCACTTAAGTTCTTTGATAGACATTTTATAAAATTAAATAACTTTTAATTATATTCAACACCCAATCAAAGTCTTCTTCTTCTTCTCCTTTCCTAGCCTTATTCCCGAAATGCGGTATCGGCTGAATGGGTTTGTTGCGACAGGAAGAAATAGAACAGGCCGGCCGGTCGCACGGTCTGACGCCTGTTGAAAATATAGAAGGTCGGGACAGACATGTAAAGAACAGGACTGCCAGTCCCAGCTCTGATAGTTCGTGGTCGTCATTCCCTGAGCATAAAGTCATATTGACTTTGAAAGCCATATATTTTATAAAATGTCAATCAAAGAACATAAGAGAGTTTCTATTGACTGAACCCTAGCCATGAAGATGGTGTCATAGTCGACCGAAACGTCGCTCTGGGTTCGAATGGAATAAAGAAATAATCATTTTTATTTATCCTGCTACATATTGATTCAGCTATTCACTTCGCTTACAATTATTTTGTGATGTTCTTTAAAATGTATATTCTCATTTTGCCCTTAAAACTAAACTCTCTTTCATATGAAAGTTTGAGGAAATGGCTGCCATGATAACCAAATTTATTTTTCTAAATTCGAATTCTAATAAAATATATGTCGACACAACAAATCTGGTCTGACGAGCACAAAAAAAAAAACAACTTTTAATTAGGTGAAAATATGAAAAAGTGTGTCCTGTGTAATCAAGAAACCAGATTTTTATTTTTTTTTGGCGATTTCACCAAACATGCACAATTTTCTCGAAGACATTGCATTAAAATTAAATAAATACCTGAAATTGTTGAGAATTAATTAAAAATGAATTACTTACCATAATAAATAGTAAACTGGAAATAAAATAATATTTATATAAAATAGTGAAAATATGATATTTTCTCTTCTTTTCATGAAGGACGATGAGAAGCGACTTCAGCGCCTCCAAACAGCATTTATCTGAACTATCCATCTATTTAAAAAAATTTTTAAAATTTCCTTTTTTTTATTTATTTATTTCGTTTATTTATTTATTTATTTTTTTGTTTAGGATTTTTTTTAAAAGCATTTAGAAAAGGAATTAACAATAATAATATATTTAAAAAATACAGTCAGGTTTTACTTTGACCCGTTGATAGAAGGCAAGATAAATTTTATTTTTTTTTGTCTTTATCGATCTGGACCAAAATCGATTTAATCTTAGATTAATCAAAGATTATTTAGAAAAATTCTCAAATCGATTCTACATTTATTTATTTATTTACCATAAAGCATTTACCTGGTATTTGGACCCTGCAGCCAAAGGCCGGCCATTGGATTAAAGAAATTATCAAATAGTAATTAATAAATACTCTTCTCTTTAGAGAAATTTTTTTAATTTGTTGCTTATAAGTATATAAATTTTATATGGTGGTTTAAAAGTGGTAGGAAATTTGGGAACAATTTTTTTTTATTATAATTACCATACTGTCTATGCCCATTCCCCCCTAGTTTTGTTATTTTCAAATGGCAGTTGAAACCTCTGTCGGTGTATGTGTGTGTGTGTGTGTGTGTGTGGTAATTGTTGAATGACGTCACCGTGAGTGAAGGCGCCCAGCCAGTGGCTGCGTACAAATTCATATTTTTAGAAAGAAAAAAGATATTTGAATGATTTTTTTTTTTTTAGCCAAGAAACTTCGGCGAGCAATTGCAAAATTTTAAAGTTTTAAATTGGGTCAAGATAGAGAAGAAAAAAAATTTTTCACTTTTCCCAAAAACCTTTAGAGCCTTATATTAACGAAACGCTTAAAGCTAGAGGGATGGAAATTTTACAGATTAATAAAGAAAAATTTCCTGAATAAAGATCGATGAACCAAAATAGCCTCATCAAACGAGAAGAGCGGATGGAGGCATTTTTCACTTTTCCCAAAAACCTTTAGAGCCTTATATTAACGAAACCTTTAAAACTAGAGAGATGGGAATTTTACAGATTAATAGAGAAAAATTCCCTGAATAAAGATCGATGATCCAAATTAGCCTCATCAAACGAAAAGAGCGGATGGAGGCATTTTTCAC
Organism: Euborellia annulipes; assembly: GCA_023213315.1. Taxonomy (NCBI): domain Eukaryota; kingdom Metazoa; phylum Arthropoda; class Insecta; order Dermaptera; family Anisolabididae; genus Euborellia; species Euborellia annulipes. The sequence continues at coordinate 22,990 of JAKCPI010016390.1, read as the reverse complement.
TTTTCCCATAAACCTTTAGAGCCTTATATTAACGAAACCCTTAAAGCTAGAGGGGTGGGAATTTTACAGATTAATAGAGAAAAATTGCCTGAATAACGATCGATGAAACAAAATAGCCTCATCAAACTAGAAGAGCGGATGGAGGCATTTTTCACTTTTCCCAAAAACCTTTAGAGCCTTATATTAACGAAACCCTTAAAGCTAGAGGGATGGGAATTTTACAGATTAATAGAGAAAAATTCCTTGAATAAAGATCGATGGACCAACATAGCCTCATCAAACTAGAAGAGCGGATGGAGGCATTTTTCACTTTTCCCAAAAACCTTTAGAGCTTTATATTAACGAAACCCTTAAAGCTAGAGGGATGGGAATTTTACAGATTAATAAAGAAAAATTTCCTGAATAAAGATCGATGAACCAAAATAGCCTTATCAAACTAGAAGAGAGGATGAAGGCATTTTTCACTTTTCCCTAAAACCTTTAGAGCCTTATATTAACGAAACACATAAAGCTAGAGGGATGGGAATTTTACAGATTAATAGAGAAAAATTCCTTGAATAAAGATCGATGGACCAACATAGCCTCATCAAACTAGAAGAGCGGATGGAGGCATTTTTCACTTTTCCCAAAAACCTTTAGAGCTTTATATTAACGAAACCCTTAAAGCTAGAGGGATGGGAATTTTACAGATTAATAAAGAAAAATTTCCTGAATAAAGATCGATGAACCAAAATAGCCTTATCAAACTAGAAGAGAGGATGAAGGCATTTTTCACTTTTCCCTAAAACCTTTAGAGCCTTATATTAACGAAACACATAAAGCTAGAGGGATGGGAATTTTACAGATTAATAGAGAAAAATTCCCTGAATAAAGATCGATGAACCAAAATAGCCTTTTCAAACTAGAAGAGCGGATGGAGGCATTTTTCACTTTTTCCAATTCCCGAGCTGAATTTTATTAAATAGACCAAACTAATAAACAGAATTAATTCTATTGATTAAAAATTTTATGCTCTTTCTATTTACTATTTATATATCTAAAATATTTTTTTATTGATTTAAATCAAGAGTCACCTGTCATAATACATTTGGAGATTCGATTTTTAAATATTTTCTAGACGTTTCAGGATAAAAATTTGTTTTTATTTGATAGAATATTTGATATAGTAATTTATTCAATTGATATTACGATCTAAATTTGTTTATTTAAATAAAAAAATAAAAAAATTATAGAGTTGAGGGGGAGAGGTTATTAAAAATGACGAGAAATAAGATTACAAATCATGAGTGCCACTAATAAACCCTCATTCTATGAGGTCGTAGCTAAATAAAAAAATTCCCATAGCTTTATAATTGATTCAAAAGACCAGTTTTGCATTTTGCCTCGAATCCGTAAATAAATGAGAGAGATATAGAAAATTTTTGAAGAGCGATTTTGTGCGAGAAAAAAAGCCTAGATGCGATTCACGCTAGTCTCCTTGCCTGATCTCTCGGCGCCGATCGAATTCGGAAAAAAAAAATTGGCATCTCCATCATTTGAATGAAATCTCAAAACTTTATTTATCAATAACTACGGTATAAAAATTAAAGACTGCATGTTAATTATAATTATTTGAGTTACAGAAAAGCAATATAAAATTTCAAACAAATATATAGATGCTTATTACTTTCTCTTATCTATATATGTAAATATATAGAGAGAAAGTAATGGATATATGTCAAAAATTCGATATCGAGAATTTGAGGGATATATGGTACACGTTTTGACATCCCTAAATACAAAAAATCTGGTGTGACAGGTCGCACAGCACACTACTTTCGATTACCGAAAGTAAGAGTCACACCAGATTTTTTTGTGTAGATTAGAAAAAAAATTTCAAGAAAATGATTTTTTTTTATTGAAACTTTACCATGAAAATTTTTTTATTATAATTTTATGGGTAGAGCGCAAAGGGGCCGGGCCCGGTTGATATAGCCCTCCTGCCCTTCCCCACTGTCTGCGGCCCTGATGTTTATTTATTAATATTCAGAATGTAATTTTTAATTAATAAATACTCTTCTCTTTGGAGAGATTGTTTTAATTTGTTGCTTATAAGTATATATATGGTCGTTTAAAAGTGGTAGGAGATTTGGGAACAATTTTTTCTATTATAATTAACATACTATCTATGCCTCTCCCCCCCCCCCCCTAGTTTTGTTATTTTCAAATGGCAGTTGAAACCTCTGTCGGTGTGTATGTGTGTGAGTGGCAATTGTCGAGTGACGTCACCGTGGGCGAAGGCGCCCAGCCAGTGGCTGCATACAAATTCATATTTTTAGAAAGAGAAAAAGATATTTGAATGAATTTTTTTTAGCCCAGAAACTTCAGCGAGCAATTGCAAAATTTTAGTTTTAAATGGGGTCAAGATAGAGAAGAAAAAAAATTTTTCACTTTTCCCAAAATCATTTAGAACCTTATATTAACGAAACCCTTAAAGCTAGAGGGATGGAAATTTTACAGATTAATAATGAAAAATTTCCTGAATAAAGATCGATGAACCAAAATAGTCTTATCAAACTAGAAGAGCGGATGGAGGCATTTTTCACTTTTCCCCAAAACCTTTAGAGCCTTATATTAACGAAACTAGGGTCCGACCGAAACAAGATTTTCAGCCGAAACCGAAACCGAAACCGAATATTCGCCCTCAACCTTAGTTTCGGCCGAAACCGTAACCGAAACCGAAACTTGTATTTTCTATAAAAAATTTTTTTGATTTTATCTTTTTTTTTTTTGAATAATTTTTTTTCCCTTCGGTGAAAATCATTTTACCTTTTTTTAGGGAGACTAAATTTTTTTCTCCCTCAAATGCAAATTATTTGACCTTTTTTTTTTTTTTTGCATGCGAATCTCATCCCATTTTTTCAGACTCTGGTTTCGGCCGGCCGAAAGGTTCGGCTACTTTTTGGCCGAAACCGAAACTACGGCCGAAACCATGATTTTTGGCCGAAACCGTAACCGAAACCGAATATTCGGTCGGTTCCTAAACGAAACGCTTAAAGCTAGAGGGATGGAAATTTTACAGATTAATAATGAAAAATTTCCTGAATAAACATCGATGAACCAAAATAGCCTTATCAAACGAGAAGAGCGGATGGAGGCATTTTTCACTTTTCCCAAAAACCTTTAGAGCCTTATATTAACGAAACCCTTAAAACTAGAGAGATGGGAATTTTACAGATTAATAGAGAAAAATTCCTTGAATAAAGATCGATGGACCAACATAGCCTCATCAAACTAGAAGAGCGGATGGAGGCATTTTTCACTTTTCCCAAAAACCTTTAGAGCTTTATATTAACGAAACCCTTAAAGCTAGAGGGATGGGAATTTTACAGATTAATAAAGAAAAATTTCCTGAATAAAGATCGATGAACCAAAATAGCCTTATCAAACTAGAAGAGCGGATGGAGGCATTTTTCACTTTTCCCAAAAACCTTTAGAGCCTTATATTAACGAAACCCTTAAAACTAGAGAGATGGGAATTTTACAGATTAATAGAGAAAAATTCCTTGAATAAAGATCGATGGACCAACATAGCCTCATCAAACTAGAAGAGCGGATGGAGGCATTTTTCACTTTTCCCAAAAACCTTTAGAGCTTTATATTAACGAAACCCTTAAAGCTAGAGGGATGGGAATTTTACAGATTAATAAAGAAAAATTTCCTGAATAAAGATCGATGAACCAAAATAGCCTTATCAAACTAGAAGAGCGGATGGAGGCATTTTTCACTTTTCCCAAAAACCTTTAGAGCCTTATATTAACGAAACCCTTAAAGCTAGAGGGATGGGAATTTTACAGATTAATAAAGAAAAATTCCCTGAATAAAGATCGATGAACCAAAATAGCCTTATCAAACTAGAGGAGAGGATGAAGGCATTTTTCACTTTTCCCTAAAACCTTTAGAGCCTTATATTAACGAAACCCTTAAAACTAGAGAGATGGGAATTTTACAGATTAATAGAGAAAAATTCCCTGAATAAAGATCGATGAACCAAAATAGCCTTATCAAACTAGAAGAGCGGATGGAGGCATTTTTCACTTTTTTCAATTCCCGAGCTGAATTTTATTAAATAGACCAAACTAATAAACAGAATTAATTCTATTGATTAAAAATTTTATGCTCTTTCTATTTACTATTTATATATCTAAAATATTTTTTTATTGATTTAAATCAAGAGTCACCTGTCATAATACATTTGGAGATTCGATTTTTAAATATTTTCTAGACGTTTCAGGATAAAAACTTGTTTTTATTTGATAGAATATTTGATATAGTAATTTATTCAATCGATATTACGATCTAAATTTGTTTATTTAAATAAAAAAATAAAAAAATTAAAGAGTTGAGGGGGAGAGGTTATTAAAAATGACGAGAAATAAGATTACAAATCATGAGTGCCACTAATAAACCCTAATTCTATGAGGTCGTAGCTAAATAAAAAAATTCCCATAGCATTATAATTGATTCAAAAGACCAGTTTTGCATTTTGCCTCGAATCCGTAAATAAATGAGAGAGATATAGAAAATTTTTGAAGAGGGATTTTGTGCGAGAAAAAAAGCCTAGATGCGATTCACGCTAGTCTCCTTGCCTGATCTCTCGGCGCCGATCGAATTCGGAAAAAAAAAATTGGCATCTCCATCATTTGAATGAAATCTCAAATTGATCTTTTTATACTCAAATTGAAAACTGATTTATTTATTATTATAATTTGACGAGTTCGATTCAGAATGTAATTTTTTCCTTTTATAAAAAAATCTAAAATATTGTAGGATCTGGTCGTTGTCAATGTTGAACTCGACGATGAGTTTGTTCCCCCCTTAATAAAAGCTGGATGAATGTGCTAACGTCTTTGTGCATCTGACTGTGCTAATCTTATTGTTTTCGTTAAGAAAGAAATTGAATGGAATTGATTTGCTTTCTATGGGCAGGGGTTGTGAAAACACAATAGGCTTCTTTCATTTTATTAAAATTAAATTTAAATATATTGCCTTCTTTATACTTTACTTATATAACAGAGAGAGATTTAATAAAGACCATCTTTACAAACAAGATAATTTTCATTTATTTAAGATGAGAGAATTTTTTTTTTATTAATTCAATATCTAATAATTTTAGGTAGGTAAGCTTTTTTAGTTTTTTTCAATTTTCTCAAAATTTGCTCCAAAGATTTTTTTTAAATTCATAAATCAACTATTTTTTAGATGTTCTTTAAAATGTATATTCTCATTTTGTCGTTGAAACCTTCTGAAGACCATTTTACTCTTGTTCTTCATAGGAAAGATAAGAGAAATGGTTGCCATGGTAACGGAATTGAAATCTTTTTCTTATTTTATTTCTGTCTTTATTTCCGAGAAAAATGACGTCAACTCACTGTTTGAAAGCATGTTGCCTTGACTAAGGACAGAAACCAGCTCCTTTAATTGACTCTCTCCATCTCACTTGCACTCATTATCTTCTCTCTCTTTCTACTCGGTGAATAAATCATCCAATGCATTACAGAACGAGCTTTGATATGAATCTCGTTCATTCGATACGACTAGTTCTTTGTGATTCTCTTACAGACCATTAGATATGAATTTTTGCTGAATCATCCTCGAAATTCGTTCTTTTTTTAATGTTAAATAAGAGATTAGCCTATATTTATATTCCTTTTAAAATAAGCCATGATTTTTTAAACCAGGAAAAAAAAAGAAAAATTAAATAAGTCTTATAATTAATTTTAATAACTTTGTAATTAAAACAAGACTGGGTTTAATTAAGAAATCGCTTTTTATAAAACTTTTGATTGTAATTTGTTTAAAGTTTACAAAAAAATAATTTAAATTTAAGCTATTATTAAGAAATTTAATTAAAAATAAAATGTAAAACCTTTGAAAATTATCAACCAACATTTGATCTCGTTAAATAATTAAATTACGGTACCTAGTAAAATTAATATTAATTCATTTAAAATGGAAGCTAAAGAAAATGTTTGAGATTCTTAATGAGGGGGTCATATAGACCCCAAGAACGGATGTGTAACAATTTCTATAGTGCCCTAAATTAACTATTTTAAAAATTCTAATTGTGAAATTCATATTTAGAACGACAAAAAAAATAAAAGTCAAAAAAGGAGAAATTTCCAAATATAATAGTTGAAAAGATACAAAGGCTTGAAGTGCTCTTGGGGTCATATAGACCCCAAAGACCGTATGAGGGTTAAATATAAAATTTCAACCTCCTAGCTGTTTTCCTTCATGGTCAAAAGTGTCCACACACAGACCAATTTGCGGGACCCACTTTTTTGGACTCAGGGGACCTCAAAACATGTATATCCATCAAAATCTCGACATCGAATTTTTGACATGATCGCAATACTTTCTCTATATATTTCATATATAGGGTAAGAGCAGGGCCGCAGACAGGGGGGGCAGGGGGGCTATATCCCGGGGCCCGGGCCCTCCGAGGGGGCCCGGGCCCATTGCGCTCCCACCTTAAAATTCTAATAAAAAATAATTTTCATGGTTAAAATTTCAATTTAAAAAAATCACTTTCTTGAAATTTTTTTCATCAAGGGGCCCGGGCCCTTTAAGCTTAAATTTTTCTTAAAATTTCAATTAAAAAAAATCATTTTCTTGAAATTTTTTTCCTCAGGGGCCCGGGCCCTTTAAGCTTAAATTTTTCTTAAAATTTCAATTAAAAAAATCATTTTCTTGAAATTTTTTTCTTCAGGGGGCCCGGTCCTTTTAACCTCAAATCAAGTTTGATATTTTTCACGACTCAGGATAGCTAAAAACGCAGAATTTCAGTGGCTAATTTTTAAAAAATTTTCCATACCCCCAGATTCCCCCGGAAATCCCCTGTCCGGATCTGGCCTCGATAAATTATTGTAACTCTCTCTCTAAAAGTTGTGTCAAAAAGTGTGTAAAAAATTGTTGGCATGAATGCCACAATAGCCTTTTATACTAAAAAAAACTTTGTTTTTTTTAATGGGGGGGGGGGGAGGGCCCGTATTAGCAAGTAGCCCCGGGGCCAAGGGCGGATACAAGGGGGGGGGGGGGTAAAGGGGGTAATTACCCCCCGAGATTCGAAAAAATACCTTTTTTTCGCAAAAAAATTTATTTTTAATGTAAAATTTTTAAAATTAATACTTAAAAATTTGATGTGTATTTATATTCTGGCAAACAAAAACAGAATGCGCTTTTTAATTACCGAAATTAAAAAAAAATAGTGTGCTGTGCGACGGGTCACACCAGATTACCCCCCCCCCCCCCCGAGAAACACCTCTGAATCCGCCCTTGCCCGGGGCCCGTCAAGTCTGACTGCAGCCCTGGGTAAGAGAAAGTAAAATTATTTATCTGTATAATCTTTTGATCAACCCTTTCCTCTCAATTAATTAATTATTTTTCAATTAATATTTATTCTCTTTAATAAATTTTTCTCTCTAATTTAATTTTTATTTGCAAATAATTTTTTTTCTTTAAAAATTCTATTATTTTTTTTCTCTTTCTCTTTGAAATTTAGTCAGGCAATGCCGACTAATTTTAAATAAATAAATAAATTTTCTTTTTCTTTGCGGTAAATATTTCAGAGAAGCCGCCTGCGATCGGTGTTCTTTATTAATTAATGAAAGGAAGCCAGCAAATCGGCCGCCCCTTTGTAAAAATGTATGTTAAATCTTTGTAAACTATTTTTATTTTTTTTGTGTCGGTGAGAATATATATGTTATAGTGTGAGTGCGTTCCTGACGTCATGCCTGTCCTTCCTCTTGAGGCCGGGCAGCCAATAGAATTGGCTCAAATGCTGTGACGTCAGGCCTGCCCATGATTCCCCTACGAACTGGAGGCGTTAGGCGCCGGCATGTCTCTGCCATCTTGACTTTTCACCCCTCGAAGCCAACACTTGAGGTCTTCACAAATCTAACTAAAGTAAAGACAAGAATTTTTAATTTAAAAATGAATGTAATAAATCCTATGGAAGAATTTCGGAAAATAGAATGGTAAGCTACTCTTTAACTAAATCATTTTGATTCTCGAAAAAAATTCTAATATGAATTATTTCAGGCCAGATTTTAGTCAAATGATTGACACTGAATTTTTGCCACCTGATGATATACCGCATCCGCATTCATATATGGACAGGTTATTAAACGACGATGTTGAAAAACCATATTCTAGTTCAGAGGAGGAGGAGACCGATTCCAAACCAGTAAAAGAGAAAAATCAGGTATTATATATTTATTTATTCAATTTAACCCATTTATGCCCACGAAATTTTTTGTCTCGGATTTTTTTCAAATTATACATGAATGAATCTAATTTTTTTTTAAGCTTACCAGATTAATAAAAAATGATTTTGGTCGTGTAATTAATGAAATATGACCTGGGTCGATAACGACCCAATGGGCATGGATGGGGGTAAAATGTTTTGATTTGAAATGCCAAAGTAAAATTATTATTAATTTATAAACTTATTTTATTTAAAGTGATATTTTACAAAACAATTATTATTTATTTAAGGTTCAGGAAATCTCCAATGAGCAACGCAGCTAGTTGTTTTTTTCCAATTTTTATTAAATGCAAAGTGCCAGGGCCAACGTTTCGGTCGCATATAGGACCATCATCAGGGCTAAAATACAACAGATAAAATCAAACATAGATCACAAATTCTTTCTAATTGCACATTACATAATTTATTACAATATTATATAAGACATTTACCCATGAGGAATAATACATTGACAATGACTTGGGTAAATGTTTTATATAATATTGTAATAAATTATGTAATGTGCAATTAGAAAGAATTTGTGATCTATGTTTGATTTTATCTGTTGTATTTTAGCCGGGAGAAGAAAATCAAAATAAACCCGTTGAGAAAAATTTCATATTTTATTTTATTGTTAGCTCGTTTTGCAGGTGGTCTTTTCCATTTCATTTTCATTATTTCGAAAAATCCTGAGCTCTTAATTGCGTTCCGGACAAATCCGGGGTTATTTAGATTTTCTTCTCTAGAATCTTCATTTGTCGTTATCATTTTGATCCTCTGGCGGGCATATATAAACGTTACCTTCTAATATATAGGAAATGATAATGATATAGAACCTGTATCATCATTTTCTATTAATTCGAGTATTTCCTCAATAGTATGAGGTCGTTTTCTAAAAAAAATGACTATTAATTTCCACATTTTTTTACTGGTGCTTGTGCCCATTGGGTCGTTTTCGACCCACCTAAATTTTCTTAGTCCCTTGAAAATTGATTATTTGATTTTTAGACAAAACGAAGTTATTAATGTGTTAATTACTCTTTAAAAAATATAATGTAAAAAAAAAATAATAGTAAAAGCAAATTATTTGGCTCTGATTTTTGAGCGACATAATGCCATATTCGAATCAATATTTTGGAATAAAAAAAAAAAATAAAAATTGACAAAATTGAATTAGAATTACTGGAATCTAAAATCATATAGCCATTTAGATCCCTTTCCTATTTATTTAAATTGATTGGTAACAAATTCAATTGAAATTAAAGAGCGGAATTCATAATTTCTTTAGATTACTAGTTTTTATAACATTTTGAATTTCGTGAAGCTTAATGAGTGATGCCGAGAGAATTGTAGACCGAAACTCCCCAACGCTAATTTTTCGGCAAGGATGCAGGATGGGAAAAACAAAAATAAAAAAATTTTTATTTTCCCCAAATGAGTTTGATGTCCTGATATTTCGAAGGCACAGGGGCTCTTCTTCTTCAGAGGGAACTGAAAATAATTACAATGTTAACAAGAGTATTTTTACAATAGTTTAACATAAAGGGCATTGTTATACCTCATTTTACACTCTGCTAACATTATAATGACAGCCAAGATTTTTTGCATAAACAAAGCCATTTGACCTCGATTACTCCAGGGAACATTCTGATTTGATAATTTTATTACAATTAAATTTATTCTTTATTTTTTCAAATTAAATGTATTAATATATAAAATTAGTTTAAATCTATTTAAATCTAGGCTTTTTTAGTTCATTCAACATTTAGTCAATTATTTTTTTCTTTTTTCTTAAAGTAATATGATCAATACATTTTATATAACAAAATTCATTTTTTACATTTATAAAATTTCAATTTTTATTTAAAAAAATCTATCAGGACAGTAGGAAAAAACACTATTGTTTAACAAACAAACGAGATGCTGGCCGAAGGGGCAAGCTATTTATGAGTCAAAATGATTTTATATTCAAATTTCCAAATTTATTCGATTTTTTTATTGGATACATCCTACCTAAGACAGGTTACAATGAGTTTTGATTGTGGTTCTCTCATAAAAATATTAACTATTGTACTTTTTGGATTGTTAATGAAACGAGCAAGTTTTTTTAGTAGTTTGCACATTTGGTGTCATAGAATTTTTTTTGACTGGATGACTCGAAATAAAAATTAACGTAAAATAATTAAATAAATTCAAATTCGTTATTGGCCCTAGTAATCAAATTCTCAATGATTTGGAATATTTTATTACTTATTAATAGTTATTACTAACTCACTTACTAATAAAAAAATACATAGCTAACATTGAATCAACCGTTTTTTTTAAATTCGTCGTTAGCGTCAAAAATGGGATATTTCTAAAAAAATGATTTTTCTTGAATATCTCACAAACTACTAACTTTCAGCCATACATTGAGGGGGGTTAAATTTGTAGCATTTTTGCCCTTCTATCTCATCCTGGCTAGAACACATCGAATTACCAATAACCCTGTATATATATCAATTTTTCCTGAATTATATAGGACAAAATAACTTTTATATCTTTTTTTTTTTGCTCTCACTTATTTAAAAGGTTGATTCTGATTAATGAAATTGTGGCAAAGTCCTGTGACTTCTAAATCCTTACTTTGCTATGTGTGTAGTAAAATAAAGGAATTATCTTTTTTCTTTTATACCATGTATAGATGAAATAATTTTAAGTAAATTAACATTTATTTTATATTTATTATATATTGTACAATAGCTTTATTATTTTTCACTTTTTTTTTTTTTTTTTTTTTAGAAAAAATCTGAGTCTTGGTACTGCAATGCAAATGTTCTTAAGGAAATTAGAACTTTTCCAAAATCCAATTTAAATTTAAATGAACAAAAATTTTATTTCGAAATACTCATTTGTGAGGAAAATCAAAATGAAAAACTATTTCAAGTAAATAGAATAATTGATAAAAATTAATAAATACAGTATGTATTAAAATCACAGCTTTATGTATTTTGTAGGATCTAAAATTAAGAGTATTAGAAGAGCAAAAACGTTTTCAGAAATTTGCTCACCAAAGAAATGGAAATAAAAAATTTACGATAAAACCTGATATAAAAAAATATATAGATAGCGCCTGGAAGGTAAAATACACACAATAAATTAATCATTTAATTATTAAATATTAGATATATTTTTGTTAAGGTTCGCGTCTGGGTGTGCTGATTTTGAGAGGTCCAGCCACAATTTTGAAGCTATTTTTTTTAGATTAATCTCATTAAATAAAATATATTTTTAAAAAAATTCGGTCTATATCTTATAGATGATTAAATTAGTAATCTTTATGTTAAAAAATAATTAATTTTATGCCTTTAATTAATTAGCTGGAACCTTTCAAATGAAATGAAATAAAACGCTTGTTTCCCTAAGGGAAAAACTAACTCCATCTCTTGCCCCCTAGAGTAACCAGCTTCTGAATCGGTAATTAACGGTTTTTCGAGACGCGCACCTTAACGGGCTGTTAAAACAACCAATTTATATCTGATTCAATATTTCTCCATAATTAATCATTTTCAAATTATATATATATATATATTCTGGAAGGTTTCCGCGACTGGATGTATGCGAAGATAAGTTTTCTCGGGTTGAGTCGCGTGTGATGTTGAGATTTACTCGACGTTTCGGCTCTCCTTTTGGAGCCATTTTCAAGAGTATGGAATTAGGGGGGAATTGTTGGGGTGGTTTGTTTACGGGGTCGCAGTCTTGCTGGTCCCTAGGTCCATTTGGATGCCTCAGAGGCTGGGTTTGGTCTCTGAGAGCAGGAGGAAGGTTGAGTGTGTGTAATTGCGTTTGTGTTCGGTTTAGGTTGACTACGGGGCCTCAATCTGCCTCCCCAAGTCCATGTGTTATTGGTTTGGTTAGTGGATGTGTTAGGAGATTGGGTTTGTTTCTGAGATTTAGATTGGGTGTGTGTGTGTGATCGTGTCTGTGTTTAATTTAGGTTGACTTTGGGGGCCTCAATCTGCCTACTCCCCCTGTAAAATTTTGTTATATTTATTTCTGAAAAGTACATTTAAAGACAAAAATTTCAAAAAAAAAAAAAACGTCCCGATAAGTTAATTTTTGTCAATTTTACGGTTATTTAAAAAAAAAATCGATGTTTTTTGAAAATGCTCTAACTTTTTTTTGGCTGGGTCGAAAAATCTGAAAAAATTCTCAGACACGTTTTCAATAGGGTACAAAAAGATGACAAAGTTTCAGCCAAATCAAAATTGGTCGGGTTCAAAAGTGGTCGAGTTGGCGTGGAATGCCCCATATATTGAACAAAAACCTAGAACAAAGAAATGTTGATTAGATCTAATGCTAAACTTTGTCAAACAAGAAGAAAGACCTTTTCCTAACATAATTTTTTCATAAATGCCTGGTATAGAAATACTTGATATATCATAATTATTTTCAAGGTAATAAAATTTTTACTTTCTCTTATTTTATGTTGAAAATTAAACAAGTTACACTTTATTGAAATCTATCCACCCTTTCTTTAAATATAAAAACAAATTCTATTAAAAGCTTTTTAATCTCACAAAATATTTTATTTTAAATCTTCCAATTGTAAATATTTTATCTTTGTATTTTAAAATATTTATTAATATTTTTCCTTTTATTTTAGCATCGCTTTCAAAGAGTTGAAAAATATCCACCATTGTATAATCCTGTGAAGATGATTGATCTTATTTATGGAGAAGGCAAACCTCCAGTGGAAATAGAAATGATAAAATACATAGAACATATGGTTTGCATCTTTTTATTTATTTATAATGGATATTTTAAATATAATAATAATTAAATTAAAAATTTAAATTTAAAAATATATTAAAAATTTTAATAATTTTTTTATTATAAATACATACCATCCGTAAATCCTTGTCCAAGAAAGAAACTACGAGATACCGTTGTTCTTAATATAATTATTGGACTTTCTTTTTATGATTACATTTATAAAGGCTTTCTTGATTATTAATATTTTAATTTTCATTAATATTTATAAAATTTGAATTTTGTTTTAGGGCAGAGTTCCATATATTATTGTTTATCCTGCTGACTTAAAAAAGAAAATACCGATTACATCTTCAGGAAAAAAAAGCAGAAAAGAAATTTCCTTCACAATGTGACAAATTTATAAATAAAAATCTTTTATATAAAACTCCAGGTAGGCCTATACATTTAATTTTGATTTTTTGAGTAGTAGGGACAAATGCCTAATAACTACAGAACTCTAAAAAGCCTCTAGTCTTTTTTATTTTTGAAGCTTTTCTTTTTTACCAGATATCTCCACCGATCTTATAAAATTTACCATATTTTGAAATTTTGTTTCGAAGGAAATATTTAACAAAAATACACATTTTTTTTTTTAAATTAATTTGCTAACTACACCTTTATTTTGTTACTTTTTTCTCTTTTTTACTCTCTAATAATGACGAAACTATACCAACTCATTATTTTTACAGTGTCAATGGATAAAAATGCTTCTATTTTTGCCAGTCAACATAATATAGATATCGTAATTTCTTCATCGGCTTTGAAATGTCTATCTACAACTTCTACGGATACAAATCAGGAATGGAATATTCCCTTTTCAGTTAAATCTATATCTATATATTCACGTAAGTATTGAAATTTAACGTCCCCTTATTTAAATAATATAATTTTTTAAATTAATTTTCTTATTTCAGCTTTTGAATATAAAAGTAAAAAGGCAATATTTATTGATAAGCCTTTGCCTCCTCGTTCTATGTCCGCATTTAAACAAATCCAATGGTATAATAAGAAGGCGGTTAAAGCTGAATTATGTGATAAAAATCATGATAAATCAAAGTATATTTTATTTCTTATTATTTTCAATTATTTCTTATTTATATTTAAAATATAACCTTTTTTATTTTTAATAGGGATTATCCAGCCCCTATACATACATGTCTGAAGGATTTTACATCAAACAGTTCACATCAAGATGATGAAAAAAATGATAAAGAAAATGAACTTTGTGATTGTGATGATAGATTAATTCTACCTTCAGAATATGATAATGTTATATATTCTCACTGGAAAATATCCAGACCTAAAAATGAATTAATAAAACCACATAATGAAGGAGTTTCAGAAATAAATGTTCTCATTAGAACTCGAGCAGATGGATATCTGGTAAATATATTTCGTTAAATTTGATACACTGATCCGCAAGCTTTTTTTACTTTCTCTTACCTATGTATATATGTAATATATATATAGAGAGAAAGTATTGGATTCATGTCAAAAATTCGATGTCGAGATTTTGATGGATCTTAACGTTTTGAGGTCCCCTGAATCCAAAAAAGTGGTTTTCGCGACATGGTCTGTCTGTCTGTGAGTCTGTCTGTTGTGTTCAATTTTAAGCATGAAGGAATTGAGCTATGAGGCTGAAATTTTATATTTAAGTTAAACACCCCCCGGGACCGAGAAAATAAGCTTTTAATCAAAATTGGCCAAAGGGTACTAGACTAGTACTTTACTGATGTACTTTTTCAGTTTTTTTCGATTTTCTCAAAATTTGTTTAAACGATTTTTTTTTTAAATTTAAAAATCAATTATTTTTTAGATGCTCTTTAAAATGTATATTCTCATTTTGACATTGAAATCTTCTGAAGACCACTTTACTCTTGTGCTTCATAGGAAAGATAGGAGAAATAGTTGCCATGGTAACAAAATATAAATATTTTCCCACGCTTATAAATTTTACATCTGTATTCAAATGCTCCGTACTGTCGGGAACTAAATATATGTCGACACGAAAGAAAAATCCCCTTGGAAACACCTCATTATTTAAAATCAACAGAAAAATGTTCAAAATTTATATCAGAGAACTTAAATTAATATATTACTTTCTCTTACCCTATATATGAAATTCTGTATATAGGGAGAGAAAGAATTGCGATCATGTCATTTTTTTAAATTTAAGATATTTCTTTTGTTTTAGGATAAAAATTGCATGTCTGTCAGAACCAAAGTTGAGCCTCAACCAGCCATGGGATGTGAAGTGTTAACTCCTTTAGAAATAACAAAATTATGGACAACTTTATTTTTCAAACCAAAAACTCAACTCCTTCATGGTAATAAATAAATATGAATATTATTTTATGAAAATTAGTATATTTACATATTTATAGTTTAATTTAAATAATTTAAGGATTATTGTCAGACATATCGACCCCAATTCTGTGAGTTAGTTTGTGAATAGTATAATAACAAATGAGATTTTAAGTTTATTATAAGCGGAAAAAGATCTTAGAAAAGAAGGAAGGTGGATAAATTTTTTTTCTAAATTAAATCACTTAAATTCTTTAAATTTAATATTATGTTCTCTCTAATTGAGATCGACATAATAGTTCAAATGGGCGATGTTTAATTTTTTTAGGGCAGTCTAAGTGTCAATTGTTACAGATGGTAATTATTAGATTGTCATTTGAAATCATTAAACAACATTAATAACGTATCCTGTGTTTGTTGAATGATTTAATAAAGATTTTGATTAATGAAATTTAAGTAGCGCTGTCCATACTGAGCGCAGTCACGATCAGAATCGTCGGTCATTTTTTCGTCAACTTATTGTCAAAAAATAATTTCTTCTCAACGATATTTTTCTGTTTTGACTGACTAGTTTTATCATTGTTTTGAAAAAAAAAAAAAAAAATCTGGTGTGACTGGCGCACAGCACACAACTTTCTCTTACCCTTCGGTAAGAGAAAGTTGTGCACCGTGCTGGTCACACCAGATTTTTTGTGTCGAGATATATTTAGTTTCCGATAGCACCTTAGTTTCAAACTTGCATTTTAAATGTTGACTGCTTCAAATAAACTATGGTTATTTTTCAAAATTTTAACCTCATATTTGGACATTTTATACACAATATAGAATCGTAAATAAATACAAAATTTCATAAGAATCGGAAAAAAAAATTTTAAATGCGTAAAAAGTTCCAAAGGGGGACCCCCTTTTGAATCGAAATTAACATACAAATCCCTATAGGAAATTAACATTAGGCCTATGAGAGAAGGCGGAGAGACAGGCGATAATGTTTGCAAGTGAGAGAGAGAGAGATATATATGTTTTCTCCGAAACAATTACAGGCAGAAATAAAATAAAAATAAATGGGAATTTAAATAATAATTGATTTTTAATCTAATAAAAAGAAAAAGATTTAAATTCCGTTACCATGGCAACCATTTCTATCTTTCCTATGAAGAACAAGAGTAAAGTGGTCTTCAGAAGATTTCAACGGCAAAATGAGAATATACATTTTAAAGAGCATCTAAAAAATAATTGATTTTTGAATTTAAAAAAAAATCCTTGGAGGGAATTTTGAGAAAATCGAAAAAAACTGAAAAAGTACATCAGTAAAGTACTAGTACTTTTTGGCCGATTTTGTTCAAAAGCTTATTTTGAGATTCTTCAAAGGTACCTAAGTTAAATATAAAATTTCAATCCGGTAGCTCAACTCCTTCATGCTAAAAATCTGTCCACACACACACACACACACACCCCCCCCCCCCCAGACGCACACACACACACACACACACATACACACACACACACAGACCAATTTGCGGGACCCACTTTTTTTGGACTCAGGGGACCTCAAAACATGTATATCCATCAAAATCTCGACATCGAATTTTTGACATGATCGCAATACTTTCTCTCCTATATATTTCATATATAGGGTACGAGAAAAGTAAAAATGGGAAAAATGGGGCACCCGCCATTTTTTCCATTTTTTTTTTTTTTTTTTTGTTATATCCTCTAATTTCTTTTTTAACCTATATTATAAAACATTCGTAAATGAAATTTTACCCCATTCGGAGTTCATTTACCCCCCCCCCCCCCACCGCCCTGGTCAAAAGTCAAAGAATTTTTTTTTTTTAAGTATACGTTCTCATTTTGTTTATTATATTAACAAACCCTCACAAATCAAATTTTATGTCAATCGGATTTCATTAAGCCCTTGACCCCCCTGTGAAAAAATTTCGAAATTTTTTTTTTTCACTGATAGGTTATAATTTAGTGTAATGATGTTAAATGACAATCTAATTATTAGTACCATTTGTAACAATTGACACTTTTTTTTTAAACACTCACACTTTTTTCCATTCACACTCAAACTCACACACATACACACAGTCTTTTCGACATCTTAGGCCATATAAGACTTTGTACGATAACCGGTATTATGAATATATATATATTGGGGTCCAGGCATTCTTATTTAAGCCATTTGGTATCCAAATGGCTTAAATAAAATCATCGGACTAGCTGGAATGCGAACCCCCGACCCTTGGTATACAAGGCAGGCGCACTACCAACTATGCCAAGCCAGAGGGTACAATTGACACTTAAACTCTCCCGAGGAAGAGCTCGACGAGCGTTCGAAACGTGGTATCAATATAAATTTTTTTTTATTTTCCTTAGCTGACTCCATTCCATGCATCTATATTTACTATAATAATTAATTAATAGTTTTTACTAGGAACCGACCGAATATTCGGTTTCGGCCAAAAATCCTGTTTTCGGCCGTAGTTTCGGTTTCGGCCAAAAAGTAACCGAAACTTTCGGCCGGCCGAAACCTAAGTCTGAAAAGATTTCGCATGCAAAAAAAAGGTAAAATGATTTGCAAAAGAGGAAAAGGGGCGGAAAAAAATTTAGTCTCCCTAAAAAAAAAAAAGGTAAAATGATTTTCACGGGAGGGGAAAAAATTTTCCGCTGGGCAGAAAAAATTTCAAAAAAAAAAAAAAATACAAGTTTCGGTTTCGGCCGAAACTAAGATTGAGGCCGAATATTCGGTTTCGGCTGAAAATCTTGTTTCGGTCGGACCCTAGTTTTTATTTTTCTTACCTAAGGCTATTGAATCTTCAACACTTAGCTATGTTTTATTTTATTTTTTTTTTTTTTTTAGTTCGAGTTGATTTAGAAAATTTTGAATTAATAAAAAATGATTTATATCAATTAGAAGATGTAAATATCGATTCCCAACCAATTATTGGTTCATTGTATACTGTATTCGATGAACTTTTATCATTGGCAGAAGGTCAATATTTATTGTCTCACAAAGAGGGTTCATTTTGTCAAATACTAGAATCTTCTTTAAAAGGGTAAGTTGAGTTATTTTTGAATTTGAATGTGGGATTGTTAAATTATTTATCTAAATTTCTTAAACAATGGAAGTTTTATTTGTCAATAGTCAAGTTAGCGGTGGCTGAATAAAACAATATATGGTATATTATATAGATTTTATTTTTGGCAGCAACTGCAGCTAACAGTTTCGATGGTTCCCTCCATCATCTTCAGGCCTAAAAATAATAATACAAACAATTTATTTTTTCTTTCTCTAGGAACTAGTTTTCAACATAGATATATATATATATTTTGTGAGCTTTCTTAATAAAGAATTTTTTATTATAATTGTTTGTTACCTATATTAGAGCCATATATTTCTAATCATATTTTTATTATAATTACCAAATAAAATCCTGTATCCCCTTTTTTTATATTTTTTGACTTTTTTACTTTTAAAATTGAGTTATTTTTATTTTTTAAATTTTCCCGATTAATTTTTATTTTTTTTATTTTAGGGATAATCTATTTGAGGATTATACAAATGGTCCCACAAGAAAAAATTTTCCAGCCACTGGAATTCTTCCCTGGTTGCCAATAGATCCTAGAGTTTTTACAAACTATCATAAATCCACTAATGGAATTCCTGCAATGTTTCCACCGGCGAATTTAGAAGAGAATAAAAAAAAATTCCCAAGACAAGAAACGTGAAAAATATGACAATACAAAATAAATCACAACGAAAGGGCAGAAAGGCAAGAGCAAAAGTTGAGGCCTCCAAATTGAAACGATCAAAACCGATCAAAACCAAAATTGATAAGCTTACCTTGAAGCCAAAAAAAACCTAATGCCACGCTCTTTCGGCAATACTTTCTTATTAATCATATCTTGAATCAAAAATATATCTTATATATACACATGTATATACTCTATATGCAGTGCATATAATAATATCTATAAACTATATGAACATGAACATGTTAACAATTCTCAGTCTTTATTAAGAAAATAATATATATGGGGCCCCCCCCCCCCCCCCCACTTTTGAACCCGACCATTTTTGATTTGGCTGAAACTTTGTCATCTTTTTATACCCAATTGAAAACGTGTTTGAGAATTTTTTCAGATTTTTCGACCCAGCCAAAAAAAAGTTATAGCATTTTCAAAAAACATCGATTTTTTTTTAAATAACCGTAAAACTGTCAAAGATTAATTTATCGGGACGTTTTTTTTTTTTTTTGAAATTTTTGTCTTTAAATGTACTTTTCAGAAATAAATATGACAAAATTTTACAGATTCATCTTGAACGTTTTTTTTTTTTATTTTTTTTTTTTTGACATTTTCGGGAAAAACAAAAATTTCGGGATGAATGACACTTTTTTTTTAATTTTTTTTTTTTTTTAATAAAAACCTTTGTACCGAGAACAGAGTCACTGGTCACATTTGCAATTTGTGAATCAGTGCGTACGGCTCTCGGAAAATAAGAAGTCAGATTTATGCCCCGATTAAAATTTTTTTTTTTTCTCGGGTTCCTATATCTGAAACACAATTAATTTGCCATTGGCCAAATGGTTTTTCCGACGGCCATTTAATTAAGTTAAAAAAATAAAAATAAAAAACTGATTTTTTCTACAAATGCTCTGGAAATTTCATAGTGGGATTATTTCGCGTTCTATTTTTTTTTTAAATTAATTTTTTTTCTCCCGCTTATTTATCATGAAGGTGCTCTTAAATTCTTCCAGGACAGTCTGAGATTCTAGAAAATTGAAGAAAAATAATAATAAAAATATTAAGATGTGATGAAAATCGAGAAAATTCCATTTATCCTAAAAAAATTAGAAATTAGTTGTGTATTCAACTACTGAAGAATTTGAAGCGTCAAGTAAAAGCTTAGAAACATGGGCGTATCTAGGGGGTGCCGGGTGGGCCTGGCCCCCCCCCCGAAAGCTCCTTGCCCCAAGAAAAATTGACAAAATATTAGCCTTTCCAGGCCCACCGGAGGATAGCTGGTCCCTTGGCCCCCCTTCAATTTTTCTTGGGGCAAGGAGCTTTCTTTCTGGGGGATGGGGGGCAGGCCCCCCCCGGCATCCCCCTAGATACGCTCATGTTTCTAAGCTTTTACTTGACGCTTCAAATTCTTCAGTAGTTGAATACACAACTAATTTCTAATTTTTTCAGGATAAATGGAATTTTCTCGATTGTCATCACATCTAAATATTTTTATTATTATTTTTCTTCAATTTTCTAGAATCTCGGACAGTCCTGGAAGAATTTAAGAGCACCTTCATGATAAATAAGCGGAGAAAAAAAATTTTTTTAATTTAAAAAAAAAAAAAACGTCCCGATAAGTTAATTTTTGACAGTTTTACGGTTATTTTGAAAAAAAAGTCGATGTTTTTTGGTTCAAAAGTGGTCGAGTTGGCGTGGAATGCTCGGTATATAGGTATATATTATTTTCTTAATAAATATTTTCTTAATAAAGACTGAGAATTGTTAACAATTTTTTGAATTTTCTAATAACTCATCCTTTCTTCGGGACTATTAAAAAACAGGGTAAATTAAAAAACTAATTAAGAAATTTAATTAATAATATAAAATATGATCTTCGTTTTTGAGTTACAGGCACTTGACCATTTGACGGCCTCATTTTTTAGTACCTAAACTTTTTAATAAAAAAAGCTTTATATTTTCGAGTGCTTGTCGCATTCATACTCAGGGCAAGCAAAATTGTCAGAGCTGCCCTGAGGATGAGTTCTACAAGCACTTCGGCAACAAAATATAAAGCTGCTGTTCCTGGGAAGGTTCCCTTCCCATTCTTCTAATTAAATAGCTACAGCTATTCAACTCAAGATATTCTTTGTTCAATTTATTTTTGCATTTTGTAGTTTTTGTAGTCCATCCCTTCATTCATTAATTTTATTAGATTAATTTTCTTTTCATAGATATGTATTTATTATTTTGAAATATTCATAAATTCCTTTTAAAAACGAGTTTTTCCATAAAATGATAATTGTTATGAAATATTTTTGAAATTATCAAAACATTTCATTTGGTTATATCATTGTATTTGTGGCGCGCGATATGAGCGCCACACCACATATTTTTGTAAACTTTATTGAAGTAAAAAAAATAAAATAAAAACAAAATTTAAAAACAAAGCTTTTATTAGCGAATTTATCTTCGAATCGATTTCCTTTTATTTTTAATGCTTACTTATATTAAAATATAATAAATAAATCTATTAATATTCTTCATTAAATTTTATTTATGTATTGCAATATAAAAAAATATGGTCTAACAGGAGAATAGAATAGTTGAGGAGTGTCTTGGCGCCAATACATAATAACTAGGGCTCAAATTTCGCCCTATTTGCCTTTTTTAATTTATGGCTTAAAATTTAGACCAATATGATATCTATACGTTTCATGAAATTCTGAATAAAAGAAGAGGCATTTGTTAGTGCCTATAATGCCTATTTTGGCCGATTCTGGGTTTTAGTGCCTATTTCATTTATAAATGCCTTTTTTAGTGCCTATTTTAATGTCAAATAGCCAATTTCAATTTTTTATGAGCTATACATAGCCTAAATTTAAAATTTTTTTGAATTATCAAGAAAATATTTCAAGGGGGGGGGGGGGATAAAGGGGTAACTACCCCCCCCCCCCCCCCCCCGAGATTTGAGAAAAATACATTTTTTTTTCAAAAAAAAAAAAAATATTTTTAATGTAAAATTTTAAAAATTAGTAGGCTACTTAAAAATTTGATTTGTATTTATATTCTGGCAAACAAGTACAGAATGCGTGTTTAAATTACCGAAATTAAGAGAAAATTGTGTGCTGTGCGACCAGTCACACCAGATTACCAAAAATAAGACATCAATTTTTAATATTTTTTCATATTATTTCTTAAATAATGCCTTTTTAAGTGCCTATTTTTACAATAAATGCCTTTTTAAGTGCCTATTTTAATAATTTTTAGTGCTTAGTTGCCTGCCTATTTTAACGATTTTCAGTGCCTATAAATCCGAGCCCTAATAATAACACTCCTTTCTGCTTTTAATCTCCTGATACAAAACTATTATCTCTATTTATATAAAATATAAATTATATTTTGTATAAAAAAATAACCGATTTGTGCTGCCGTCTTGTGGAGACTTTTAGAATTACAAGTATAATTTTTAAAGTCTCCACAAGAGTGCAGCACAAATCAGTTATTTTCAGGGAGGTTATTTTATAAAGATTTTCTATACAATTATAATTTAATTTATATTATATTATAAATACACAATTCCACTGATAATAATTTTTCAATTCTACCAGGAGATCAAAAACAGAGAGGAGGTTATTAACTTTTTGCGCCAAGAAACTCCTCTACTATTCTATTCTCCTGGAATGGAATGGAATGGAATTTTTTCCTCTTTATTAATACCTTTACTGGTAAATTAAATTTCTTGGCTACCTATACATGTTCATATAATTATTTTACATATATTTATTTAATTTATTATGACTAATATTATCTTTTTAGTTACAAACATGCCTGATTCATTAAAAATATGTCATGTTAATCCACAGTCGCTGCCAG